>JARHVA010010487.1:55000-117500 GCA_037957365.1 Torreya grandis | reverse complement strand
TCAAATTTTAATATGTTTAACTATTTTTTAAGGTTTTTTAACTTTATCACAAGCACCAAAAACTACCATTAATAGTTTCTTGATGGTGCAAGAAATGCCATAATGGATATATCTTTTATTTTTAAATGGCAATATTTTTACAACATGGATGAATGTAAACAACATGATATACTCGAGACCTCAATGTCATATCCCCACACTAACATCTTTAAATCTTTTATTTAATCCGCATGTCAAACATGGAGTCCTCTTTCAATCAAATTAAATCTCATGAGTGAGATATAATATTTTTAATTTATGTACATAAAAAAAATTATATTTGGATAAGATGAATTTAATATTCATAATACCTATTTGCATTTGTCACTTTACAAAACCTCACTTACCAAAAGTGAAAATTAATCTAATATGTATTACATAATATAATATCTATATATTATAAAATATAATATTTATATATTATATAATACATATAATATTCATATATATTATAAAATTTATGTTTAATATACAAAAAATATTATAATATATATTATATAATTTTTAAATAATAGCTAACATTATCTTATTTAATACATAACATAAATTAAATATTGTTCTAATCTTTATGAAAAATATGGGTGTATATTAGTAAAACAAATATACTAATTAGATATAAAGTGAGATCACTCTACCTATTCAAGGAGTGGCTTGAATCATGCAAATACTTTATAATCCATAGGTTGTATAAAAAATTGTATATAAAAGTAGGCTTTAAACATGTGTTGCACACTCACCTTTAGTCAATCAGTGATGTAGTGATGCTTATATCTAAATAACATCAAAGAATGGATACCCCAATCAATATGATATTAAAGTGTAGTACAATGAAGGTTATAGTGTAGTCCATTATAAATATCAAATTACCATACCATATTTTATTGACTATTTTCTATTTTATTATAGGGAGACTTGACATCCTATGCATGGATCAAATCAACAATCCGATGACACTGATGTGGGAGAAATACATTGAAGTTATGGAGTTTATCACATTTCTTGTATTTTGGTTGAAGTGAATACAAAATATTTTGCAAAGTGAATGCTACATGGATGCATAAGGGGGTACCACTCTGGTTACAATGCGAATGTCATGGTGGAGGAGTCACCATTTACGAGAAAAGGTGATTTTTAATTAGTGATCATTTACATAGGGCAGGGAGAGTTGGTTGGTTTAGTTTTCATGTAGTAGGGGTTACCTATATTGTACACTTGAAAGATGAATATACTCTAACAGTGAAAAGAAAACATACTAAAAACTCACAATAATTAAATATACACAATATATAAAATATCTAATATTTAATATATAAAAATATTAAATATGTGTGTGTGTACATGCGTGCACGTATATATATATATATATATATATATATATATATATATATATATATATATATATATATATATATATATATATATATATATATAAACCTCACTCATAACCTATGACTCACATCCAATTGTTGCTTCTCATAATCTCCCAACTCACCTTGGAGTAGAGAGAAGAAATTGAGATTCTAAAGTCTATATTATAAATTATGTTTGTCTATTGCCAATATATTGACAACTAGAGAGATTACAACAAGGCCATACATAAATTTAATTTGTTTAGTCTAATAGATATTTACAATAAGGAAATCCATTATGTTATTTAACCCCTGAAAGAGTTTTCCATTTTTCATTGAGTCATTCAATTCAACAACATATGTGATACCAAATGAAAAGGGTCAGTTAGACATAGCTGATTTATTATGATTTTAGGGAATGATATGTTGTTTTTCACATTAGAATGAAAAAAAGAGATTTGAGATGACATTTATGCATTTAAAATCTTTTACACATTTAAGGAAACTATTTTATTTAGAAGACTTGGATCCATCAGAAACGGGCACACAACTTGTAAGGTAGTAGATTCTTTGATTAGATGTTTGCTATCATGAAGGGTCAATGAAGAAAGCATGGCATCGATTTGATTGTAATAATGTTCCATTTCCAATGCACAAGTCAAATTAGCATTATAATTCCAATGATATGGAGATAAAACATTGAGGTTCTAAAGTCTATGCTGTAACTTATGTTCATCTATGCTACCAAATACATTATAAAACTTTAATTATTTTATGAAATAATGGCATGGTTGTTGTATTTACATTAGGTGTCATGTGTTTGTAATAGTGTTTGAAGGAAATATTCATGGTCATCGAGTATCCAAAGAAGCTACAATTGTTAATGCATCATTTCAATAGTTCAAGAACCTAACATCCCATCTCCTCTTTGTCACTTGCCTTTTTTAACAGTTGTTTGTTTATTAGCTATGTGGCCTAGTTGGAGTTACTAAGAAAGCAAGCCAACTATCCTCCTCTAAGTTTTATATATACTATTATATATTTTTTAATAATATAGAATACATAAATATTTTAATAAAATAAGAATAAATAATTTATAAACAATTAATAAACTTCTCAGCTATGCAATAATTATAAAAATATAATATTATTAATATTATATTATGTCATTATAATATTAACATTATACATACACATAAATATAGAAATTATATTATATTTTAGTAATAATTAATAAATTAAAGGTCGCTTGTGAGATTTTCATTCATTGTTTGCTTTTTCTTAGATTACACTAAGTGTCAAGGTAATCAAATCAATAAGTATTGTGTGAGCAGATGAAAATATATTTATGGTGTGGTAATTGGGTATTAACGTATGTCTATATGGTCATTATGAAAATAATAATATCTACATTAATATTTTTATATTATATTCATAACTATATAATATATTAAGATTATAATAAAAAATAACCTTAGTATTATATAACTTATTACATAAATTATTAATAATACATTGTATTTAATATATGTCAACATTAGATTATATAATATATATATTCTAATAGATATTTAAATTTTTAAACATCGAATTTGTGGGAAAAAATAACCTAATTGTGGAAGATGGTTAATAACCAAAAATGTATATCACATCAAATGAGATTAGAGTTTATCTGTACTCAAGAATGTAGTCCACTTTGATAGAAAATATAAATGGTGCACACAAAATATCACCAAGGAAGATGACAAGAAAATCTATTTGTTTGTTCATTTCTCCTCTGGGGAGAAAAGTTGGTTAATTAATGATTGGTCACATCTTTCAAGGAGAGTTGGTAGGTTTAATTCTCAACTAGTAAAGAATGCCCATATCATAAACATAAAAGCGAAATATACTTCTTAAATGAAATAAAAAGTTTTATAAAAAATATAGCAAAACTCAAAAGTACATTTCTTCCATCATTACATGCACCTTAGGGACAACTGCTAATTATAATTTCCAAGTTGTGGGGTGTTAGTACAGTGCCACCACAAACATTACAATTCAAAATATCATTATATAACCTTTTTAAAAATTTAATCAATATGTAATAATTAAAATCAAATGAGCATTTATAATTTATTAAAATGATTTTTTTAAATTAAAGTAATATTGTTTTTTTCAATCTTTTTAATAAATACTAAAAAAATCTTAAAGTTTGAAGAGTCCCTCATCCTTCAATTATATCAACAAATATTTTTATGAATAGAAAACAACTCTATGATACCACAACTCAAGAAGCAAGAACACAAGAAAATATAAGAAAGAGTGGAGAATAAGGGGCATACCTTAAAATCCAACACCCTACCAAACTATCTTAGCCCAAAAAATAAATAGAAAATTAGATCATACCCAAAGAAAACCAACCAAAATTTAGTGGAACACATGAAAAGACAAGGGATCAGCGTCCTTCAAATCAACTAAATCTGTCACAAGAAGACCCACATCAAAACCCACGTCCAAGTTCATCAACATAGGCAACAAATTCATCAGTAAAGGATATAACCCAAGCATCCGCAGCTAAGGTTGCCACCCAAACGTCATTACTACCACTATTTTCAAATTTATGAGAGTGATTACAACCTTTAAATATACCAGAACAATACTCGCCATGAAGGGCACCCATCATATAGATATTTGAAGAGCAGAACCACTATGCTGACCTCTTTTTAACCCATGACCTTGATCTCGCATTGGAAATCACTCAAATTAGAAATAATTCCTTCTAGTAGTAGTAGGCTCAAAACTATGACCACAACCCTTGCCTCGATTACGTGAAGGCAACACAGAACTGGTGGCTTCACCTATCTCTTTTTTAGATGACGTAGACTTCCTTTGAATCTCCGTAATACAAGGAAATTTATAGCCTTACAATGGGATACCCCTTATGCCACTATGGTACAGAATGTAAGGAGGCCACAATAGCTTTGAGAGAATGTATGTTCATTATAGGAAAGAAATTGAGAACCCTACATTACCTTATATAGGACATAATAAACCCAAGTACTCCACAACTATGCTCAATATCAACTCTAGCTTTCGAAAAACAATTAAAGGGACCAACCCCTTACACTCAAAGACTGGGAAGGGAAATGAAATTGATGAAATAGGCTCCTGGGTGGCTAGATCAATTTCAAACTCACCTCTAAATTTAGGGCCACACAAAATATTTCATAATTTCCAAGACTAGAGCCTTACCTCCAAGGATTTTAATAAAGTTTCATGTGAAGACATAAGCCAATTCTAAATTAACTCCTAAAGGATTTTAATTACCCTGTTATAGAAAAAAAATTGTAGGTATTACACAGATATCATGATCCAAATAAAATCAAATACTTTCACTGTGTGGGTCTCTATATGACCTTCTGGGTCACTTCGCCATGAAAAAGCCCTAAAAATCCATATCCTTTTTGTCTAATTTAATAAACAATAGGGATTCAAATAGCGCTTGTTTTATTTTTGAACCCATTTAGATTGGAGAGAAAAAGACATAGAAACCTTCCAAACTGTTACCACACCGCATAGGAGAATAATAAGAAGAAAAAAGAGGGGAGCAGAAAGAAAAAGGAATGACATTCTCAACACACCACTGTCATTCAAATCATGTAGATGAAAATGACAATGATTGAAAATAATCATGAGTCGAGAAGCCAACATGGTGAGAATCCACATGCAATAGATTTTAAAATGACAACTATAAAAGATGATAATGGTACTCAACCCTTAGAATCCCATATCTAACCAAAATGGTGAAATATGAGAGAAGAGATCATCCTCAGTTTCATGATTTCCAATGACATTAATACCTAACCATAATTCTTGAATATTTTCCACAAATAGGTCCTCAGATTGAGTGATGTCATGATTAGCCAAAAGTTTAGTAGTTGATTTACTAAAACAATGGGTCACATAGTAGAATATGAAAGAGTCCATAAGTAGGGATGATCCACGATTTATCTGATATCTCACAAAGTTTAATTTTATTTATTAAAATCCAAGATGATCATCATTTAGGAATCTTCGATAAGAATATTCTCAATGCTAAATTAGATAACAGGTTTAATACCAATAAAAATTGGTTGAGTTTCTACCTCATTATTAATTCTATCCACTAATATCAATGAGACAACCCAAATTAAAGATCGATAGAAATATTTAACTATACACACAGTAACCAAAGATCTTATATTCCCTCTAACCACACCATCAAAATTTGGTTTGAAAAAATCAATCCAAGGTGGAAACCATTTAGGAGGGCTCACATTTCTATAAGTATGGGAGGAACTCTAAGAAAAATCCAAATAGGTCTAACTAGCATGTCCAAAGTAAAAAGAATGGTTTTAGTAGGGATCATATGAGAAAAGACCACTTTTGAAATGGCTATCCCAACATTGACCAACTTGTTAGCAAGATCCCAGGACTTGCCTTCAAAAATGCTTCTATCCATTTCTTTCTATATTGCCCAGATGAGCATAAAGACGCTGAATATCCAAAATATTTATAAATAACTAGAGGGGGATCCTTATAACCTAGAAGAAAAGACTTCAAGTAGAGATAAAGGTCTTTCCCATTGATAACATAACTATAACACAACCAATCTCAACATGCATCACAAAAATAACTACTGAAAAGTAGATGTTTTGTAGACTCTTCATGCTCTGACAAAGACAATAACAAGGACATTACAAAACCATCTTCATTAATATGTCGTGTTAGGATCATATTTTTAGTAGGAAACTTGGTAAAGGCTCTAGCATTTTCCAAACCTAAAGAATTATGACATAAGTCCCTGGACAATTCAAAGTGGGGAACAACATACATCACCAATTTATATTCTCAATTGATAGAATAATCTCAAGACATTGAACCTGTTCATTTAATCTATTTTTAATAAAAACCTTACATTTAGATAAAATGTTGTTGAGATTAGGAGTTTGGTCTTCCATAATATAATAATTAGATAAATCTCTCCAATTCTAATCTTCAATGCTATCAATAGTGATCTATACTAAGTAGTCTTTCACTTTTCTTCTTCAAAAAATAACAATAATTGCTCTAGCGTCGAAAAAGACTAAAGATTATTTTTTAACTCTTTTAATTTATCTAAATTAAGAAGAATAAATATATTTATATTAAAAAAATTTGTTCAAAACTTTTCAGTATACATTTAATATTTTGGTGAGCCTTATATATTATATTTAATTGTACAAAGACTTGTACTAAAACACTTAATGAAAGTAAAAAAATAGAAGTACTAATGATTTAGAATAACATATATTTAGTTAAATTTTTAAAATAAAAATTATGAAAATGTGGATATATACTTGAATGTTAAATATTGTGAATGTGATAGCTACAATGTTTTATATGTACAAGTTGTTTTGAAATTATTTAAATGTCATACGTGTAAATTTCATGGTGTATGTAATTTTTATTGTAAGTGAAAGACTTAACTTGAAAAGTAATATGATAATTTGTAGGAGTGAAATCAATAATATCAATAATTATTACAAATTTTTAATTGATATATATGTAGATGAGATGGAGTGTACTAAAAAAAGTACAATATATTGTGTACAAGTTTATGATTGCATATGAATTAGACTAGAATATTATTATACTAAAATTCCATATTCATAAATTTTTAATTAAATAAAATTTCATTGACTTTTCATAATAAAAATGTACAAGATTTGGGCCCTATATACCCTCTCATATATTGAACCCCACAAAAATTTTGATCTCTCTCAATTAATTTTTCTCAAGGGCATATATCTTATTATAGAGATATACCCATATTTTTAATGAATCAAATTTACTAAAAAATCAGTCCATTTTTTATTGTTGTTTAAAGGAACAACATTTTACTCAAATAACTATTTTTAAAATTTTGCATTCTACCTAAAGTGGATTTTTACTAGGCCTCAACCCCAATAATATTTTTTGTCTATGTAGATAGATGCACTTTATCACCATACCACTCTTAAACACTAGATCCATGCTGAAATAGGTTGTAACTAATATAGTAGTTGAATTCACCACTGTCATAGCTACATTGGTTAAAAAAATCAACAAAATAAATTTATTGTTAATGAAGAAATCAGACACCTATTTAGCTCTTACTCTACAAAAAAGGACAAAATGTGAAGTTATAGTCTATGACAGCTCACAAGACCTAAAGTTCATATAATTTTGGATCATGGTAATGGATATTTGGTTTACTTATATTGACATGTGAGCCTAAAATCCTATCCCCTTTGCAAAGTTGAAATTATGAATTTTTTCCAACCTATTAATTATATAATGATGTTCCAATTAGAATACCATAGCCACTTAGGATTAATTCACTAAAGAATTGCAAGAAAATTTATATGCATCTTATTACCAAGAATATATTTCTTAAAAAATGGTCTAATTATGTCATGGTATTAATATTTTTGTTCAAGATTTCTTTTTTAAGTTCAATCACTTATCCATCACGTTCAATCTCCAAAACATTGTACATACTTTGATAACCAAATTAAAAATGCTCTTATGGATCATTTATTCAAAGAAGTGAAATACGATACAATGGAAAGTTTACATTTAGAATTAAATCATCCACAACTTGTCAAGTAAAAAAATGTTGTTCAACATAGATCTAGTTTGTCTCCTTCCTTAATTTCATGTAAAACTAGGCTAACCTCTTAATTATCACCAAACCAACACATATATAATCGCAAGTATTATTCTTTTATATAATTTTATTATACTACTACTTATTTATATATAATTGGATAAATTAAAATTATTGTACTAGTTTCAAGAGAATAGTACGTGAATGATAAGAATATTATATTTTAAAGAAGAAAAAAACTCTAATTTTAAATCATGGTGATGAGGGAATGCATTTTAATCCCATAAAATATGTGGATGATTGCACAATATATAACGAGCTTAAGATTAAACTAAATAATGTCACTTTAATTCATCACTTCAATTCGTAAGAGTGTTTTGATAGTTTGATCATAACAAAAGCAAATCTCTCACAACTTCTGAAGGAAATATATTGTAGTTAATGATAATAAAAAAAACTTGATTGTGAAGAGCCTTGTCAAATAATTGGACCTATAAATGGATTTGTACCCTCATATTTATTCACTTGGATGTAATGTTGATTATTCATCCATAATATTATGCACATTTTCATAGTACCATCTAGATTTAGTTTTATATTTGTGGATACTGACACTTATGATATTATTTCCATATAATTTGGTGGTTTATTTATTAATAAGTACTATTAATACAATAATTAAATATCACATTGATGCATTCAACAACATATACATACTTTAAATAATATTTTAGAATTCCCTTATCGATCATAGCATACAAACAAATAATATACATCACAATCTTGTCCTAACATACATCGAAACAAGCAAATCAATAAAAAAAAAATGAATGATAACACAAGCTCTTAATTCAAACACAATATATGTTAAAGTTTCTTGTTATATTGAATATATAAATCTATTAATAGAGTCAACTCCAATGTTTTACAAGAGCCCAATATACTTCCTCAAGATAAGATAATCAATCATATTATTCCTAAAGTACCCATTGTACTTAGTGCAATATTACATCAAACATGCATGTCTAGTGGTATATCATTGTGAAGATGTCTCTACTTCAACATATTATAAAGAATCATCTACTTTGGTATAACCCATTTAATCTTGGTCAAATTATATTAGAGGGATGGAAAACATTCTATAAATGGATCATTTTACTTTTCTCTTTTTTCAATAAGAATTGCATCTTATATACACTATACTTTGACTTTGTGATTTATTCCAAAAAGGGACAACCAATAAAATTTTCACTTGTTCCAGTTTCTTTCTTGTAACTTCAATCATGATTATTGAACCCACTTTTAAGTTAGAATTTAAGACATGAAATTCTTAGGATTGCATTAATCTAATTTTTGGAGAAATTTCACAAGTCTTCATCATTAAACCATTTCTAATTTTGTAAATACTCAAGATTTTTTCATACAAAAATAGTTATTGAATGAGTTTTCCCAAATTTATGTGCCTTATGATTACCATTAATTTGTATTGAAGGAGGCACACTCTACACTTTATAGATATCACTATGGGAAACACTAAAAAGACCATCACTTTCAATAGTTCATATATTAGCATTTCATAAAATAATATATTCTTTTTCATTTTAGTTACTATGTAATCTATGGCCACTCAAAAACATTCAGCTTAGAGCTTCGTTTAGGTGTTTCTCTAACTTTTTGGCATAGGTGTTTTTCTACCTCTTTAATCTATGGCCACTCTAAAACATTCAACCTAGAGCTTGGCTTTGGTGTTTCAATAGTTCATATATTAGCATTCCATAAAATATTATATTCTTCTTTATTTGAGTTACTATGTAATCTACGACCACTCCAAAACATTAAACCTAAAACTTGGCTTAGATGTATCTCTACCTCTTTTTTCTATATAAGATTTGAACCTAAATCCTAAAAAAAATATATGATTTTCTCAGCCAATTTTTTTTTAAAATAAAACATTACTCATTTCAATAACTTTTTTGGGTTTCTACTTATAATTCCACATGAGTGACCTTTCTCATTGCCTTTTCTTTAAAACCAAAAACATTAAAAAAGGATATATAAGGTTATCTTCCTTATCCAACATTTTGTAGTCTCTATACTTTAAATTTGGTCTAATCTTACAAAAGATTCAAACGAATCATAAATGTAATTGCATCATCATTGTTCTAAATTTTCTCTATTTTATTCCATATTCTTAACCTCCAATGAATTACGATCAAGTGTTCAACATGAAACTTTGTAAACCCATCACGATTCCCACATTCATAATTTTTGGCCACAAAAATTATACTTCCACATAACGTTATATGGTTTTAATAGCACTATATGCTATATGCATTTCATTAATTATTGAAAGCATCGGATTCCAATGCGTATATGGATGATAGGAATGATGAGGAACGTCAAAATATAATTTTGTATATGGTTTTATTTTTATTATGTATGCATTAGAGTAAGTTAAAATCAATAAACTTTCCAAGATTTTGTTTGGATTCTCTCTTAGTTGATTATTATTTCCAAGATAATACTTATTTTTAAAATGTAAAGTTATAATTTTTAAAGTTGTTTTTGTTTAATTTTTATTTATAAGACAATAAAATTTATAGCAAAAAGGTTTTCATTCCAATTTTCAATTAATAATATTTATATTTTGAAGTATCAAAAGAAAAATTCATACAAAGAAATGTATACCATTTTACTATTTCTTTAAGTCATTTGGTAAGAGTTTTTTTTTGGGGTAATAATCCACATCATATATGCTTCCGAATAATTTCATATTATTTTATGTTAAACAGGTTTTGAATTATCTTTATAATAATTCTTTGTAATAGTTGTAAGTTTAATTCACTACCTTTAACCTTTTTGTCAAAAGCATGATTTATACGTCATTGAAATTCATTGTATATTTGAATAATTATCATGGGTAATATCTTTAACTAACTGTCTATGCAAGAAATCAAACTGATTTTTATTTATCATTAAAAAAAAATTATATGTTTTAATGTGATACATAGAAGAATATCATTTGACAGACACTCCCATAGAGTAATGCACAAAATGCATCTAATTTGTGTTAGATATGTGACAAAAAAATTAAATGTTATATCTCTTTACAATATGGTTTTTAACACTATACATGATTTATCATGTGGCTATAACACACTTAAGAATGAAAATCATGGGAATTTGTATTGACGTAAGATATAATTGTGAATATGATGTGTCCATATGGTCCTTGGAAAGAAGTGATATTAAGAATTGAACCTTTCCACCTTTTAACCCTGAGATTACCTAATTAAGACACATGGATGTCAAATATTTCTCGGATTTATTTGAGCCACATATTAAAATATTAAAAAAAAGATTAATATATGAATAGTCAAAGACTATGTCACAAATTTAATGTTATTAATTATTTCTATGGAGACCACATGGAATACAATGATCATATTCATTGACTTGGTGAATACATGGGGATGATAGACCCATTGCAATATTCATGTTGAAGGAGACATTGATTTTTTTTTAGTTTAAAATGGTGAAAAATTATGTGGTAGAATTTTATTATTTAAAATGTTATGACTTTCTCTATTTATAAGCATCGACTCCATGAACCTTTTTAAATTTTATTATTATTTAAATCAATTATCTTTATAATCCTTTTAACATGTAATATTATCCCAAAGATGGACACATACTTTTATTCACAAAATATGTAAATAAATTTTCATCTCATATTAAATATAAAAATATATTACAATCATTAAATATGATAAAAATATATTATAACATTCAAAACATAATAAATAAACGACATTAATTTTAATATAAAATTTTATATATTTTTACTTTAATATATAAACTAATAATAACTCATGACCTACTTATTGTGTGGCTCTGCTGACCCTGCAATCGAGATTAGTAAACTGCCTTTTTATAACGTGTGGGGAGATATATAAAAAAGTTTAAATTATATTTAAGTAAAATTATACATAAAATATGACTATATTCCATTAATATTATATATTTAAAGACAATCATGACAATTGGCTTCTAATAGTATGGTCTTAATATAGTGAAATTTAAATAGTGCAAATTGCGGACTCAGTATAAGAGTAGTATGGTGTGACCTCGTGACTTTTTGGGATCTATCTTTTTTTAGATTTTAACATTATATTTATGTTGGATTATGGCAACTCTTTTTCTGTAATACTATGATTATCTAATATATTTTGGGGAACACTATAATATTATTCTATATATTAAAGAGACCTTATTATATTTCTGTGTGTCTAATCAATATAGAACAAATAAAACTATATTTCTTGTGCCTCCTCAGCTGCCTCTTTAACTCATACTCAAAATCAATCAGAGACCTAGATGTCATCAAGTCCTTTCCCCAGAGTTCATTAGATGAAAAACGTAATGGTTCACTTCTTAAGATTTCGAATTCTTTCTGCAACGAATTCAAATGTATGTTAAGCTCGGAATAATGATCCGCATCCCTAAGGTTGTGCGCTTCCTCGGTTACTTGAAGTACGCGGTTGTTTAGATCAATGTGCTGCTAACTGTATTTGTGTATTATCTGTTGACGACGAAATTTTTCTTCCGCTCACCTCCGCTGCTCATCCTCCATCCTCCGCTGTTGTTCCTCTCTGTTGCGTTGTTCTTCCTCTTTCCTTCGCCGTTCTTCTTCCCTACGGAGCTGTTCTTCCTCCCTCTTCCGCCGTTCTTCTTCCCTCCTTCGCTGTTCTTCCTCCCTCCGCTGTTCTTCTTCCTTCCTCTGCTGTTCATCCTCTCTACTGCGCTGAAACACTACTTCTCTTTCCCGGATTTCACTACGTCCTGCGATCGCCATCTCTTCATCTTTCCGGTGCTGTTCTTCCTGCCTTCTCCACAACGGCTGTCCTCTTTCCCGTCTTTCACCACGCGACATGTCTTCGCTTGCGATATTTGTCTTTCTTTTAATTTTTTTAAAAATATTGATGGATGTTGAAGGGAAATATGAATAGAAAAAATAAACAAGAAAACAAGAACTGTTAACTCAGAACTCAAAAAGCTACTGCAATCTTGAAAAACACAATTTTATTCATTTTTTTTTTCTCTTGATTATAATGTGCGCCCAAGCGTCTTTTTATAGATTTAAAATCTAAACAATAACTGAAAATAGACTCATTTATTATTAGCTTCAACTACTTAACTAACTGCTTGTTCAAACAAACTCCTATCTAACTGATTGTTAACTAACTCAATCCTAACTGTCAGTTTACTAACTGATGCTTAACAGCATGCATGCATGAGTGGAGGTGGGAGAAATTATCTCTAACTAACTTGAGTTTCTAACACTCCCCCTTAATTTCTACCACTTACAATTTTAGCATTTACAATGCCTAAATTTTGTCTCAAATAATCAAAGGCCTCTTTTGGTAATGCCTTTGTAAATATAACTGCTAGTTGATCTTCAGATCTGCAAAAATCCAGATGGATTTCTCCATTATTCACTAATTCTCTGATAAAGTGAAATCTTGTATCTATGTGCTTGCTCCTCTTGTGAAACACATGATTTTTTGATAAAGCTATTGGTGATTTGTTATCACAGAAGATTGGTGTTGACTCCTTCTGTGCTTGTAATAACTTTTTCAATATTCTTCTCATCCATGTTGCTTGACATGCTGCTGATGTGGCTGCAACATACTCTGCTTCAGCTGATGAAAGTGTCACTATAGGCTTCTTTTTGGATGCCCATGTGACCACACCTGTGCCTAAAATAAAGGCATGTCCAGAAGTACTCTTCCTATCATCAACGCTACATGCAAAATCACTATCTGTAAAACCAATCAAACTAAAATCGTTAGTTGTGGAATATAAAATTCCATAATCTGTAGTTCCTGCCACATATCTCAATATCATTTTTCCAACTTGCCAATGTGAGTCTTTTGGTGACTCCATGAATCTTGAGATTAAACTAACCCCATAACTGATATCTGGTCTAGTAGCAGTAAGATACATCAAACTTCCAACTAGTCTTTTGAATATTGTAGAATCAACATTGGAGCCTTTGTCTTCTTTGCTAAGTTTAGTCCCTGTAGCAACTGGTGTAGGTGCTGGTTTACAATTTAGCATCCTAAATCTCTTTAACACATCCTTTGCATATTTTGTTTGACAGATGAATATTCTTTTATCTGATTGTTCAACTTCTATTCCTAAAAAATACTTCATTAATCCCAAATCTGTCATTTCAAATTCATTCTTCATTGCTGATTTAAAAGTGTCTATAGACAAATTTCCAGTAAAAATCAAATCATCAACATATAAACATACAATTAAAATTTGACCTTCTTTGCTGATTTTTGTGTACAAAGTAGGCTCACTATTGCTTCTGCTGAATCCTTTGATTATCATATAAGAATCTATCCTACTATACCATGCTCTTGGTGCTTGTTTGAGACCATAAAGAGCTTTCTTCAATCTGTAAACTTTTTCTTCATGTCCTTGAACTTCATAACCTGTGGGATGTTTCACATATACTTCTTCATCTAGAAATCCATTCAAAAAAGCTGATTTTACATCCATTTGATATACATACCAATTATTTTGAGAAGCTATGGATAATACCATTCTTACAGTATCCAGTCTAGCAACTGGTGCAAATGTTTCATTATAGTCCACTCCATGTTCTTGTGCAAAACCTTTTGCAACTAACCTTGCCTTGTGCTTTTCAACATTTCCATCTGCATCAAATTTAGTCTTATAAACCCATTTGACTCTAATACAGTCTTTACCTTCAGGTAGAGTAGTTAGATCCCATGTCTGATTTTTTTCTATAGCATTCATCTCTTCATCCATTACTTTTAGCCAATGTTCCTCATTAACTGATTCTTCATAATACATAGGGTCATGAGTGAAAATAGCAAAATTTGAAACCAAATCTAATTTATCTTCTTCTTGATTATAAATCTCATTTAAACTTCTCATCTTCTTACCTTTAAATCTTGCTCTTAATGTAGCAAGAGTTGGATCTGAATCATCACTTACTTGTGAATTTGGAGTAGGGTGACATGCATGACTAGATGATTCACCTTGTTCATACCTTCTTGGTGTTCTTACCGGAGTGCTTGTGCCTGCTTGTGGAGAGGATTGTCCACCTTGAAAATTTTGTTCTTCTTCAAAAACTTCTCCATCCTGTGGAATTGGTGCCCCAACAATGATGGTGCTACCATCCCATGCTTCTGCTTCCTTAAATTCAACATCCCTGCTAATAATCACTTGCTTTGAAATTCGGTTATATAACTTATATGCCTTTGATTCTTCAGAATAGCCAATAAAAATGCATTTCTCACCTCTATCATCAAGTTTCTTTCTCAATTTAGATGGTATAAGAGAATATGCTACACAACCAAAAATTTTGAAATGATATACACTATATTTCTTACCACTCCATGCTTCTTGTGGAATTCGATCTCTGACACTCTTTGTTGGGCTTCTGTTCAGAATATACACTGCACAAGCTACTACTTCTGCCCAATATTCATTTGACAAGTGTTTAGCTTTCAACATACTTCTTTCCATTTCCATGATTGTTCTATTCTTTCTTTCTGCTACACCATTCTGCTATGGTATGTACCTTGTAGTCAACTGTCTTTTGATTCCATGATATCTGCAAAAATATTGAAATTGATTAGACATATATTCACCTCCTCTATCTAATCTGAGTACCTTGATATATTAGCCACTCTGCTTTTCAACCATTGCCTTGAATTCTTTAAACTTTCCAAATGCTTCAGATTTGTTTTTGAGAAAGTAGATCCAAGTTTTTCTGCTAAAGTCATCAATGAAGGTTAGAAAATAAGTACTTCCTCCAAATGATGGAGTTTGCATTGGTCCACATAAATCACTATGAACTAACTCCAATATTACCTTAGCTCTATATGAGCCTCCTATTGGAAAACTCTCTCTATGTTGTTTTGCCAAAATACAACTGTCACATGAACTTCCTGGATGTTCTATTGGTGGTAAACCCTTCACCATATTTTTCTTCTGTAACAAATTTAAAGCTCCAAAATGTAAATGTCCATACCTTAAGTGCCATAACCATGATTGATCTAGCTGTATGGATTTGAAGTGTGCTTCCTCTTCTCCTTGGATGCACTGAATATGAAGAGGGAACATGCGATTCTTGGTCATCTCCACTTTTCCTATCAACCTGTCACTTGGAACTTTGTCTAATATTGTGCAGACATATCCATAAAGGATGCTCTGTAACCTTTCTGCACTAACTGACCAACACTCAATAGATTATGTTTTAATCTAGGTACAAAATAAACATCAGGTATAAACCTTCTTTCACCATTCTTGGCCAAAACATTTATGACACCTTTACCCATGACATCTACTATGATATCATTTCCTAGTTTCACTTCTGATCTTACAGAATCATCAAGACTAGCAAAAAATTCTTTATTTCCTGTCATATGATTACTGCATCCACTGTCTAAAAACCAAATATCTTTAGCTTTTTCTTGAGTAACATTACAAGTAAGAAACATGCTTCTAGAACTAGATTCCCCTGTGTAATTAGCATCCTGCTTGTACACATACCCTGATTTATTTTTGCAGTCACTAGCATAATGACCATATTTCTTGCAATAATAACATTGAACATTAGATTTATCAAACCTTCGAGAACCTTGCTGTGAGTGGTTGTGACCACGTCCTCTGTTGCTGTAGTTTCCTCTACTACTGTAGTTTTGATTACTGTTCTCACCTTCATCTGAATTGTTCCTTCCATATCTGCCTCTGCCTCTTCCTCTGAAGCTTGACCTGGCTCTTCCTCTTCCTCTGCCAACTGATACCTGTGACTTGAATGCATTCTCAAGCGAAGAGTTATTCCTATTCATTATGGATTCATGTGTTAACAAAGAACCCATTAATTCATCTACAGATAATTGTTCCAAATCTTTAGTTTCTTCAATAGCTACAACTATAGCATCGAATTTACTAGGTAAACATCTGAGTACTTTTTCTATGATCTTCTGATCCGTGATAGTTTCTCCATTAGATCTAATTTTGTTCACTATATTCAAAACTTGACCCATAAACTGATCTATTGATTCTGATTCATTCATTTACAAATTTTCAAAAGTTATCCTTGGAGATTGCAATTTAGCAATTTTTACCTTCGTATTACCTCTATAGGTAGTCTCCAAGATTTTCCATGCCTCTCTGGATCGCGTTGTTGCTGCAACTCTAGAAAATATCAATTCATCCAATCCTTGTTAGATTATAAATAAGGCTTTTGCATCTTTTTTTATGTTCTCTTTAAGGTGGTCCTTTTATGCTTGATTTAACGCCAGATGGGTTGCCTCGTCCTGCGGTTCTACAAAACCACTTTTTACCAAATCCCATACATCTTGTGAGCAAAATAACGTTCTCATCTTAATTTCTCAAAAATCATAATTCTTACCATCAAAAATGAGAATTTGAGGCTGTGAAATATTGTTATATGCTGCCATTTCTTACACTATCTGCCTTCATAGCTTCCTGCGCACTTCTTCAGATGCTGACTAGTCATCCTTAACCTGCTGGCTCTTCTTTAACTGCTGCGATTCAATGATAACAAAAGGATAAAAAAGAAATAATAATAAAAAAAATATTGGGCTGACTGCTTTTTTTTTTTTGGTTTACAAAAAACTGCTGTGCACCCTTTCAAAAAAAAAGATGCTTTTGTCTTCTGTGAATTACTTGCTGAATTAACTTCAGCGCTTCTCATTTTTTTTGCATTGACTGCTATTGACTGGGTGATTTTTTCTTGGACTGCGCCCTGCCTGAGCGCTGACTGCGCTTCCTAGCCACCTTCTAACTTTGGCTGCACTTGCTTCCTGTCTGGCGTCACTTGTTCCACTTGGCTGCTGCCTTTTCCTTCACTGTTGTGCACTCATCCACCCTGGCATTTCCAGCTGGCTGCTTGCTGGCTGCGATCTGCTCCTACTTGGTGGGTGCCTTTATCTTTGGTGCTCGCTGCTGGCTTCTCTGGATCTGGTCAGAGCAAGGCTGCGGCATTTTGTTTTTTTGTTTTTTTGACTGCTGCAAACTCTGCTGACTGGTCGCTTCTCTTCTTGGCACTTCCTTTGTTGGGTTTTTCTCTACTGAGCGCACCACAGCTCTCGCACGATCCGTCTGACCTTTTTAGCTCTGATACCAACTTGAAGGGAAATATGAATAGAAAAAATAAACAAGAAAACAAGAACTATTAACTCAGAACTTAGAAAGCTACTGCAATCTTGAAAAACGCAATTTTATTCATCTTCTTTTTCCCTTGATTACAATGTGCACCCAAGCATCTTTTTATAGATTTAAAATCTAAACAATAACTGAAAATAGACTCATCTATCATTAGCTTCAACTACTTAACTAACTGCTTGTTTAAACAAACTCCTATCTAACTGATTGTTAACTAACTCAATCCTAACTGTCAGTTTACTAACTGATGCTTAACAGCTTGCATGCATGAGTGGAGGTGGGAGAAATTATCTCTAACTAACTTGAGTTTCTAACAGATGTGAACGAGTATCTTGCTTGTTTTTATTTTTTGTACTTGTAGAATATTAATGGACGGGGACGATGAAAGCAACTCCTCTCTTAAGGGAAGTTGCCTTGAAGTTAATTCCAATCGAACAAGCCTTGGTTGGAGAGATACATTTAGAAAGATATTATAAATTATAATTTTTTTAGGGATAACTTAATAAATAATTATTTTCTGAAATAATAAGTTATGATAGTAATATGTTTTTTAATTATTAATGGTAAATGTGAGTTTTCCAGAGGGATCTTACTATTAACAACAATCAAATATGCATGGTCAACAAAATTATATAATATAATATTACTTGTCAAAGAGATCTAAAAGATATCTAACATTAAAGGAATGATAAAAAATATGGTAATCACTGCTAAAAAAATTATACCATGAAATAATTAATACACTTTGAAATTGTTTTCCTTTCACAATATGAGGGTCATATTCAAATGTTCTAACTCATTCTTACACTTTCTTTTCAGTTTATTACTTACCATCGTCCATTTTCCTCATCTGCTTGAATCAAAGAAAATCAGAATGGAAAGTTTAAGAGCATCCCCTAGATTATGATTCAACGAAGGAATTTTGCCAACAAAACATTACCTTCAAAATTAGAGTTTAATGAAGCCTTAGCATTAACCCTTTGCTCGATTCACATTGATAATTATTTTTGAAATCCTTGACCAAAATCTTCCCAAATGGAGCTAAAAATTTTACAAGTGTTTCTAGAACCATTTTTGGGGCTTCACTTTCTTGTTCACTCACACTTTCCTTGTTTGCTTGGACTATTTAAAAATTCTAGAATATCATCCTTCCAACAAGTATTACCCTGCTTATGTTTAGCGTATGAACAATTATTAATCCAATGACTGGTTATACAAGATCTGTGACATTAGAAGGTCAAACCTTCATAATCAAGAGTTTGCAACCATTTTCAATCCACAACTTGCAATTCAACATATGCAATGAGATCTTTAGATATGTCCATCTCAACAAGCATTCTAACATAAGTTGTATGTCCCATTTCATCTATTTTAAGGTCTACATCCATTTTAAAATCCCAATAAATTCACAATAAACTGAAGCAAAGAAATATTCAAAAACTGGAGGGATCATCTATTTTAGGGTCTACATCCATTAAAAAATCCCAATGAATTCACAATAAACTGAAGCAAAGAAGTATTCCAAAACTGATAGGGAAAATGAGGTAACCATATCCAGATTGGTCTAGAACTATAATTTTCAGTAAAAGGGTTGAAAGTGGGATACCATTACTTAGCCATAAACATGTGTTTATCCCAATCCCAATAATTTTCATTGAGGATTTTATCTGTGTCTTCCTTTGAAATAAAAAACACAATAAAAATGCCTTTAGTACATGACATAATATCAATCTTACCTTTTATTAGATCACTCCAATGTTCAGAGATCCACTGATGAAGATCTAAAAGCATCGGCCATAATCTATTGAAGCGATAGACGATTCCTCCATATGAAAACCATTCCTCCCGCTCCAAAACCTGTGCAAGATCTTTATCATAAAAATATATATATTCGAGTTGATCTTTTGAAGATTGTAGGAGTCTTTCAGTGAAAGTTGGTTTATTAAACCCTAGCCCCATAAAAAATTCCATAGGTTCGGCCTGCTTACCTTTAAGAGGGTACCCCTGGTTGTGATTTTTTCCCCAACTTTTGCGATCGCCTCTATTAGCATAGGATCATGGCTATCAATGGTCTTAGGGTTCAGTTGATGCAGTACGAGTTCTATATGAATATTTCGTTCGTAGACACTTACATGTTTATTCCTAGTAACTACAAGCAGAGCATCCATTTCTCCATCTGGATATGCTGATGAGCCCACACGATCTTACAGCAATGACGTAGTTTTCTTGGATCCATTAAATGCTTCCCCTGTAGTTAACACGTCTCTGATAGCGAACGGCTAAGACCTTACTCTTGAGCCCAATGAATTCACGAGTTAAGTTTACGGCCTAAGGCAAGATCGAAGTTAACTGTCTAAAGCATGTTGACGAAAGAAGGATTTACTACTTTCTTACAAGATGTGGCTGGGGAAAATAGTAGGTTAAGTCTTAGTCTTAAAACGCCGTAACACTAGGCTCAAACCAATGCCTTTCAACATGGATGATATGAAATAGGACATGCATGCTTTTAATAGAAATGTTTATAAGCACAATTTTTAAAAGGCAAGCAGTGCATTATTTTATGGGTTTAAATTCAAAAATATAAAAATGACTCGAGGATTCATGCTTGATTTTACAAGGATTATCCCTTGGGGGAATTCCTCTATTTTAAATGCGTTCCGAGCTGGAGTAAGACATGGGTTACTGAAATAAAAATTGACTTGATAGAGGAACGATTAGATTTGAGTCTCAAAGAATCTGGAAATTATTTAATGGGACACATATTGGGCTCATATAATTCAATCGAAGGATACGATTAAAAAACATTTATCTTATAAGCTATGATTTATTATTTAAGGCAATATGATTTGTTCATATCCATAACCGAAATACTAATATATTCTATTAAATTCTATATCAATGCGTTGTTCATTTGCAAACATGAAGCTGTTAATGTGCCAATCATTTCAAAAACATACTTTTGAAAGACAGTACGGGATACATTTTATAAAATGCTTATTGTTTAGCCAAATAGCAGTCTAAGAGTTTCATTAACAATTATTTATTACTAAAAGTCGTATTGCGGAGCGGGAAAGGGAGCGACAGCGGAAGTTTGTATCAGGAAATAGTGGAAGACGGAGATGACGATGAGTATGAGGAGGATGACTGCGGGCTTGGCATTTGCGGACTGTGTAAATGGATGGGTGTTCTCACAACCCTGGGCTTTTCAAATCCATCTTGTCTGGGAGGCTGTTGAGTGGAGAGGATCTACTGAAAAGCTATTTTATGTCTTAAAGATTCGCAAGAATTGGGAGAAACATATTGTTCAACACTCAATACAAATCACATAGAGGAAGGAAAGAATGGTGGACCCTCTATGAGAAGTTCCTGCTTGTATCTCAATGTCCTGTTTCGCATAGCCAAAGGAGAAAAGGGCTTGTTTTTCTGTCACATTCTAGCTCTATTACTTGGGTGAAGCACTTTGGTGGTAGAGTGACTCACAGCTGGATTGTCTTTGAGTTGAGTTAGTATCACTTCCAAAATGGTCTTGACCTGGACTAAGAATGGGTGTCAGTTTGTTCTGGGAGATCTCTAACCTCATGAATCTCGATTTTAGATTTGTTAAGCCCTGTAAGTTACTTGTGGCTGTCAGCTTGCTAGATACTTTGCCATGTGGAACAACCCTAACTTTTGAAGTAACTGATCCCTTTTCTGTTGGGACACCTCCTACTGTGCTTTTAAATATTTTCTGTGGCTCTGGTCTGCATCAATGGATGTTTCTTACGAACCGATAATATGTGGAAGCGTTTCAAGATGTTGTTTACCAAGTGGGCTTGAGGAAGAGTCATGTGCTGGAGACAAACATTATATGATATTTGGACCATGTTAGTTTGGGATCTGTATTGGTTAAAGGTGCGACTCAGGGGAGGTAAGTTTGGTAAACCCGTTCTCTTTACTTACAAATGTTCACTCTATCAGGTTTGGACCGACATCCTTGGAAGAGGTTTGTGTTGTGGGTTGTCCTATTCTACTACGTTATGTCAGAAATAAAGAGAGCATGCAAAAACAAGAAATTAAACAAAATAAACAAGAACTAAACACAATTGATATAGCAATCTCTTGAAAATAAGATTTTATTGATCTTCAATTTTCCTTGCTTACAATGCTGTGCCCAATGTGTCTTTAAATAGATTTGAATCCAAAAATAAACTAATTATTTAACTGATTGCTAACTAATCTTCTAACTGCTTAACTAACTGATTGTTAAGTGCTTAAACTAACTGATATCTAACTGTCAATTAACTAACTGAATGTAAACTAACTATAGCTAACTGATTGCATGCATGAGGAGTGGATAAATTAACTCCAATTCATCTTGAGTCTCTAACACTCTCCTTTAATTTCTACCACTTACAATTTTAGCATTTACAATGCCTAAATTTTGTCTCAAATAATCAAAGGTCTCTTTTGCTAATGCCGTTGTAAATATATCTGCCAATTGATCTTGAGATCTGCAGAAGTCCAGATGCATTTCTCCATTGTTCACTAACTCTCTAACAAAGTGAAATCTTGTATGAATGTGCTTGCTCCTCTTGTGAAACACATGATTTTTTGATAATGAAATTGCTGATTTGTTGTCACAAAAGATTGTTGTTGACTCCTTTTGTGCTTGTAATAAATCTTTCAATATTCTTCTCATCCAAGTTGCTTGACATGTTGCTGATGTGGCTGCTAGATACTCTGCTTCAGCTGATGAAAGTGTCACTATAGGCTACTTTTTGGATGCCCATATGACCACACTTGTTCCTAAAAGAAAGGTATGTCCAGAAGTACTCTTCTTATCATCAACGCTACCTGCAAAATCACTATCTGTAAAACCCATCAAACTAAAATCGTTAGTTGTGAAATTGAAAATTCTATATTCTATAGTTCTTGCCACATATCTCAATATCCTTTTCCAACTTGCCAATATGAGTCTTTCGGTGACTCCATGAATCTTGAGATTAAACTAACCCCATACATGATATATGGTCTAGTAGCTGTAAGATACATCAAACTGCCAACTAATCTTTTGAATGTTGTAGAATCAACATTAGACTCTTGGTCTTCTTTGCTAAGTTTGGTCCCTGTAGCAACTAGTGTAGGTGCTGGTTTACAATTTAGCATCTTAAATCTCCTTAACACATCCTTTGTGTATTTAGTTTGACAAATAAATATTCTCTTCTTTGATTGTACAACTTCTATGCCCAAAAAATACTTCATTAATCCCAAATCGGTCATTTCAAATTCTTTCTTCATTGCTGATTTAAAAGTGTCTACAGACAAATTTCTGGTAAAAATCAAATCATCAACATATAAACACACAATCAAAATCTAACCTTCTTTATTGATTTTTGTGTACAAAGTAGGCTCACTATAGCTTCTAATAAATCCATTGTTTATCATATAATAATCAATCCTACTATGACATGCTCTTGGTGCTTGCTTGAGACCATAAAGAGCCTTCTTCAATCTGTAAAATTTTTCTTCATGTCCTTGTACTTCATAACCTGTGGGCTGTTTCACATACACTTCTTCATCTAGAAAACCATTCAATAAAGCTGATTTTACATCCATTTGATATACATACCAATTATTTTGAGCATCTATTGATAATACCATTCTAACAGTATCCAATCTAGCAACTGGAGCAACTATTTCATTATAGTCAACTCCATGTTCTTGTGCAAAACCTTTTGCTACTAACCTTGCCTTGTGCTTTGCAACATTTACATCAAATTTAGTCTTATAAACCCATTTTACTCTAATACAATCCTTACCTTTCGGTAAATTAGTTAGATCCCATGTTTGATTTCTTTCAATAGCATTCAACTCTTCATTCATTGCTTTTAGCCAATGTTCCTCATTAACTGCTTCTTCATAATACATAGGATCATGAGTGAAAAGAGCAAAATTTGAAACCAAATCTAATTTATCTTCTTCTTGATTATAAATCTCATTCAAATTTCTTATTTTCTTACCTTCCAATCTTGCTCTTAAAGTAGCAAGAGTTGGATCTAATTCATCACTTGTGAATTTGGAATAGGGTGACATGCATGACTAGATGATTCACCTTGTTCAAACCTCCTAGGTGTTCTTATTGGAGTGCTTGTTATTTCTTGTGGAGAGAATTGTCCACCTTGAAATTTTTTTCTTCTTCAGATTCTTCTTCAATTTGTGGAATTGGTGCTCCAATTGTGATGGTGCTACCATCCCATGCTTCTGCTTTCTTAAATTCAACATCTCTACCAATAATCACTTGCTTTGAAATAGGGTTATACAACTTATAAGCCTTAGATTCTTCACTATAGCCAATAAAAATGCATTTCTTAGCTCTATCATCAAGCTCTCTTCTCAATTTAGATGGTATAAGAGAATATGCAACACAACCAAAAATTTTGAAATGATGTACACTATATTTCTTACCACTCCACGCTTCTTGTGGAATTCAATCTTTGACACTCTTTGTTGGGCTTCTATTCAAAATATACACTACATATGCTACTGCTTTTGCCCAATATTCAGTTGACAAGTGTTTGGCTTTCAACATACATCTTGTCATCTCCATGATTGTTCTATTTTTTCTTTCTGCTACACCATTCTGTTGTGGTGTGTACCTTGTAGTCAATTGCCTTTTGATGCCATGATATCTGCAAAAATATTGAAATTGATTAGACATATATTCACCTCCTCTATCTGATCTAAGTACCTTGATATAACGGCCACTCTGCTTTTCAACCATTGCCTTGAATTCTTTAAACTGTCCAAAGGCTTCAGACTTATTTTTGAGAAAGTATATCCAAGTCTTTCTACTAAAGTCATCAATGAAGGTTAGAAAATAAGTACTACCTCAAAATGATGGAGTTTGCATTGGTCCACATAAATCACTATGGACTAACTCCAATATTACCTTTGGTCTATATGAGGCTCCTACTAGAAAGCTCTCTCTATGCTATTTTTCTAGAATACAACTGTCACATGAACTTCCTGGCTATTCTATTGCTGGTAAATCCTTCACCATATTTTTCTTCTGTAACAAATTTAAACCTCCAAAATGTAAATGTACATACCTTAAGTGCCATAACCATGATTGATCTAGATGCACGGTTTTGAAGTGGGCTTTCTCTTCTCCTAGGATGCACTGAATTCGAAGTGGGAACATCAGATTCTTGGTCATCTCCACTTTTTCTATCAACTTGTCACTTGGAAACTTGTCCAGTATTATGCAAACATTATCCATAAATGATACTCTGTAACCTTTCTATACTAACTGTCCAATACTCATAAGATTATGTTTTAGTCTAGGTACAAAATAAACATCAGGTATAAACCTTATTTCACCATTCTTTGCCAAAACATTTATAACACCTTTACCCATGACATCTACTGTGATATCATTTCCTAATTTTACTTCTAATTTTATAGAATCATCAAGACTAGAAAAAAACTCTATATTTCCTGTCATATGATTACTGCATCTACTATCTAAGAACCAAATATCTCTAGATTTTTCTTGAGTAACATTACAAGTAAGAAATAAGCTTCCAGGATTAGAAGTAGCTTAACCTAGATTAGAACCAGATTCACCTGTGTAATTAGCATTCTACTTGTACACATATGCTTGTTTACTTCTGCAGTCACTTGCATAATGACCATATTTCTTGCAGTAATAACATTAAACATTAGATTTATCAAACATCTGTGAACTATGCTGGAAGTGATTGTTGCCACGTCCTCTACTGATGTAGTTTTGATTACTATTTTCACCTTCATCTGAATTGTTCCTTCTGTATTGGCCTCTACTTCTTCTTCTGAAGTTTGACCTGGCTCTTCCTCTTCCTCTGCCAACTGATACCTATGACTTGAAAGCATTCTCAAGAGAAGTGTTATTTCTATTCATTCCGCATTCATGTATTAACAAAGAACCCATTAATTCATCTACTGATAACTGTTCCAAATCCTTGGTTTCCTCAATAGCTACAACTATTACATCAAATTTATTGGGTAAACACCTGTTGACCCATAAACTAGTCTATTGAATCTGAATCATTCATTTGCAAATTTTCAAAACTTCTCCTAAGAGATTGCAATTTAGCAATTTTTACCTTTGTATTACCTTTATAGGTATTCTCTAGGATTTTCCATGCCTCTCTAGATCTCGTTGTTACTGTAACTCTAGAAAAAATAGATTCATCCAGTGCCTGTTGGATGAGAAATAAAGCTTTTGCATCTTTTTTCTTGTACTCTTTAAGCTTGTCCTTGTGTGCTCGAGATAATGCCAGATGGGCTGCCTCGTCCTACGGTTCTACAAAACCACTCTCTACCAGATCCCAAACATCTTGGGAGAAAAATAAATTTCTTATCTTAATTTCCAAAAAATCATAATTCTTACCATTGCAAATGGGAATTTGAGGCTATGAAATACTGTTATTCGCTGCCATGTCTCACGCTGAAATGGCTTTCTGGTTTGCTATTTCAAAACACACAGTCATCGATGATGGTTAAACTACCAAGGTCAGTTAGGTATATTTCTAACATTGGTTTCCTTGCCGATGTCGGTCTGGGAGTCGACTGATGTCAGTTATGCTGTTGATGTTAGTCTCTGCACTCCCTACTGGCTGCGACTACTACACGCTTCTGATGACTACGTACTTCTCCAACTTGTTCTTCTCCTTGTCTATTGTGCTCTTCCTTGGATTCTTTCCTAACCTTGCTCTGATACCAATTTGTCAGAAATAAAGAGAGCATGCAAAAACAAGAACTTAAACAAAACAAACAAGAACTGAACACAATTGCTACAACAATCTCTTGAAGAATAAGATTTTATTGATCTTCAATTTTCCTTCCTTACAATGATGTGCCCAATGCATCTTTAAATAGATTTGAATCCAAAAATAAACTAATTGTTTAACTGATTGCTAACTAATCTTCTAACTGCTTAACTAATTGATTGCTAAGTGCTTAAACTAATTGATATCTAACTATCAATTAACTAACTAAATGTAAACTAATTGATTGTTCAATTGTTAGTTTACTAACTGATTGCTTAACTACAGCTAACTACTTGCATGCATGAGGAGTGAAGAAATTAACTCCAATTCATCTTGACTCTCTAACACGTTAGACACTAGGACTGAAGGGTTGGTGGTTTACGCTAGTAAGTTAAGTGTTGTTATTTTGTTTCCTAAAAATTTTAAGTACCATACTCAGATGACTCCGTCCCACTTTACCCTCTTTAGGAATTTGCTAAAATGGTTCCTTGACAGTGTGAGACTTTAAAGGTTTTAATCTAAAATTGAAATCTTTTGCCAGTATTAGGTTTAGTGTCTTTAAGCCTTTTTCTCCTTAGATCTAGGAGACAATGGTTATGTGTCATGATTTTGGCTATGTTTTAGAAGGAGGTTATTCAATTTTTTTGTCATCATATGGAGTTGAAGAAAAGGTTCTCCAAATATTTATGAATTATAAGAGTTTATATTGTGAGATCTTCGCCTCTTGTTATGTTCAGGATTGTTAGTTTTTGGTAGAGTTTTTTTTAGCGAGAAACCTTTGTTAATTTATGAATATTTTATTTTTCGAAGTCAACATTTAGCGATTTTTGTGGAGTGGCCAACATGATAGGATCTCTTAATTTTTTGGGGTCAAAATTAATTTAGATGAGAGCTTCACTTATATTTGAATATATATTTCTTCATATAAATGTAATTCACCAATACTTAGAAAGCCAATATTGAGGAATTCGCCATATACCGTCGAGCCACTTTAGAATTTTTTTTGTGGTTTGTATTCTAGGTCCTAGGAGGGTTTCAAGAATCAATGGTTTCAAGTATGGTATGCAATGTATTTTTTACATTATAATTTCTTAGTATTTTTTAATTGTAATTCCATTTACTGATCTTTAAGTGCCATCATGGCAATTAAACAGAATGATGGTTGATAGTAGCATGTAGGCACCTGACAACATCTTGTGAGTATGGGTGCTCAATGATAGCATGTAGATGTTTGACTATAATCTATCAGTACCCAATGATAGCATGCAGGTAGATGATGATAGACTGTGGGTGGATGTTATGGACTCCATTTAGGAGACTAGCCTGCATCTTTGGAAAAATATGGTTTGGGAATAAATCAAAAATCCTTGAATGCAAGATTGAATGCAATTGTAATTAGCTTTATAGTGTTTGGGTACCTTTTGGGACCTTGAAAGATTTCTTTGTCATTTTTTTGATTTTGGATCCCTCTTGGGATCCTTATGGGTCTCTATTTCATTATTCTTTCCCTATTTATTACCTAGGTTATGTTAGGTTATTGCTTTACTTGGTTTGGGTCCCTTCGAGACTATGATTCTTTTCTTAGGGAATTGGGCCTCTTTTTTCATTAATCTCAACTAATTTTTAATCCAATTAAAAATGACTAGTTACCGTATCAGTCAAAAGTAGTAGTTATTACTTTCATTATAGCTTCTTATTTTGGTTTAGTCTTTTTTTGTTTAACTGATAAGTTTCATCTTATTTTATTTTTTTGTAATCCATGAGGAGACCCAAGCCTCCAAATGTATCCCAAATAGATTCCACACTAGTTGAAAAGTGGGTTTACCTTAAACTGAACAATATGAGATTCATTTCCAATATTTACTCAAAGACATCTTTATTATTTTAATAGTGTAAATATAAACTTATATAGTGTTGCATATGATTAACTAATATCTATAATTTAAATATTATTATCCACTAATATTAAACAAGTTATAAATATGAGAACTAATTGATGAAAAACAATAGACCAATCTTCTAAAGGCCATAACTTTTGACCCGTAACTCCATTTGAGCTCTTCCATATGCCAAAATGACCATATCAAAAAGTTTGTTTCTATCTTAGGTAGTTTTACCTCCCTAGTAATATTTTTGATTTTTTTAGAGGCTATATATGATCAGCTAAGGGTGCAAAATTATGATTTAATTATTTTTTTCAAGTTTTTCTATTTTTAGAATTTCTATATTTTTAGAACCAAACATCAACTTTAGTTCAAATTCACCACATAGTCTAATTATAGTGTTTATAATATTTTAAGAATTTTTTTGGATATTTTAAGAGTTTTTAAACATATGCATTTTTCTATTTTAATTTTTTGTGAATTTTGCATGTAAACTATAATTTCTAAGTTGAGGCTTATTTAATAATAGTTTGGATTTATAATTATTTCAAGTCATTCAATATGAATTAATTTTGAGTTATTATTTCAGATCTTAGCATATCGGTAATTTTATTGTCTTGATAGTTTTTGGGTTCATTATCTAGTATCAAATCAAGTTCAAATCTTGAAGGAGTAAAGAATAATGAGAAGACAAGTGTTGTTTAGATGAACTAGACTATCCAAGAGCTATAGAGGCAAGATCAAAAATTAATAGAGGTGATCATTAATTAGCAGAGAAGATAAGGTGGTGATGAAGAAGACATAGATCATGATGAAGAAATTCAACAAGAAGAAGAATAACAAGAGAAGTCACCATTTATTGAAGAGAGGATGGTTCAAGCTTTAGAAGGAAGAAATGAAGGAATCAAGGTTGATATTTTAGATTATGAAGGTAGTTTAAAACTAAAGAAGTTGATTGATTGGATTAATAGCATAGAGAATTTCATCGAGTGGAAGACTATGAGAGAAGACAAGAATGTAATGCTTGGATACATGAAATTGAAAGGTCATGCAATGATTTGGTTGGATCACCTACAAAATGAGAGACAAAAAAAAGGTAAAGAGAAGATTAATTTGTGGAAAAAGATGGAAAAGAAGCTGAGGGAAAAATTTCTTCTTATGGATTATGCATAAACCCTATATAGAAGATTTTAGAATTTGAGGTAAAAAGATGACAATATACAAGAGTATACAGAGAAATTTTATAACCTTTCCATATGCGTCGAGCATGATGAAATAGAAGAGCATATGGATGTAAAGTATATAAATGGTTTGAAATTTTCTATTCAAAATGAATTAAGCATGTATATAATACTTAACAGGAGGAGGCTTATTAATTAGGTTTGACGGTAGAAGAAAAACAAAATAAATAAAATTTTAGAAGGACATCTACTAGTCCAAATAGAGGTGGATCCCTTCCAATAAGGGGATGATGTGGGTTTAATACCACCAGAGGTGGATTTAATACCAATAAAGGTGAATCATCATGTGGAAGAAAAATACAAGATGATAATAGGTAAGGTTTTCAATACCAACAAAGAGGAAGAAGAATTTTAGAGAAGATGAGGTTTGGTGGTGCTAGAGGATGGTTTCCAAATCAATGTATATCTTATGTCTGTTATAGATGTGAAGAAGAAGGGCATAGAACATTTGAGTGTCCACACTATCAAGATCAAGAAAAGAGGTAAGAAGATCACCCATGAGTAAATCAAGTTGAGGCTGAAATAGAAGAGGAGAATACTCAAGTTACACCAATACATGTTAGAGAGAATCTCATGATGAGAAGAACCATGATCATTCCAAGTAAGTATCAAGGGAAAAATAAAAAAGGTGGTGATGCATGACTGTGATCAAATATTTATTGAATAAGATACATTTCAGGTGGAAAGCTATGCAAAGTAATTATAGATGGTGGTAGTTGTAAAAATATGGTTTATAAAAAAATAATTGAGAAACTAAATCTAAAATATGAAAAGCATCCTAATCCTTATTAAATTTCATGGTTTAATAAAGATAATGAAGTTATATTAGATAAAATGTGCTTAATCAATTTTTCTATAGGAAAGAGTTATAATGATGAAATTTGATGTGATGTTATTTTTATAGATGCATGTCGTGTACTATTAGGGAGACCATGGTAATTTTATAGGAAAGTAGTTCCTACTGGATCAAAGAACACATACATTTTTTAGAAAGGTAGTACAAAGGTAGTTTTATTACCTCTTAAAAAGGAAGAAAAGATAGAAAGCATGCTCTCTACTAAAAAACTATCCAAGATATGAAGGTAGTAGGTTGTTGTTATGCATTAGTAATAAAGAATGAAGAAATAGAAGTGGTGTCAATACCAACAGAAGCAACAAGAGTGTTGAAAGAATATCTAGATGTTATGCCTGATGAGTTACTAGATGGTTTAATGCCAAAGAGAAATATTTAGCATCAAATTATGTAATGTCCCTTACTTAGGGGCTCCATTTTCTACAATAAAAGCTTTGATCTGGATACAAACTTGCAGAATATCAATTCAAATAAACAAATTACCACAATATAATTTCTTATTTATTTGCTCAGACTATTACAATAGATCTCTATCATGCACCTCAAAGAATATTACAATACTATTTAAAAACCCTGATCTTGTGCAAATCTGGAAACAAATATGAATCTGGAAGTCTCAGCCTGCTGTGTTGAACACACAGTCACCGGTGTCGGTCGATATACTACCGATGTCGGTCTCTGTAGGTCCTTATCTGCTGATGTCGGTCCTTAGACGGCCGATGTCGGTCACTGGGGATCTCTGTCTGTCGAAGTCGGTATCTGTGTAGATCTGTACGAACCTGTACGGACTTCGTACGGCCGCCAATTTAGCACAACCTATCTGTTTGACCCCAGATCTGGAAATCTATGGTATCTAATACATCATATCTCTCTCTATATAATTATTGAAACAAAACATAAACTAAATCAAGAAATACCTGGAAAGCTCTGTGATAAACTTCTGTGTGAAGTTATCTCTCAAATACCTGTAATACTATGATAAATTCTAGGTGAAGCTATCTCTCAATTTGGCAACAAATCAACTGATATCTCATAGCCTCTAAATCACACACAATGAAGAGTTGACGTTCTCCACTGCAATGGAATCCTGGAACCCTTGGCTCAGTCTTCACAGAAGAAATTCTTCAAAATCAAATAATCAATAATCAATGGCTAATTCCAACTCTCTCCCATGAGAAACTCTTATACCCTTCCAAAGGTGTGCTTGCTAAAATTAGATTTCCTCAAATTATAACTTGGGGTTCTAAAATTAGAAATCCTCAAATTAGAACTTGGGCTTCTTAAATTAGAATTTGGGTCTTAAAATTAGACCAATTAATTAATATCTAATTTAAAATTAGACCAAATAATTAATTAATTAATATCTAATTTAAAATTAGACCAAATAACTAATATTTGATTAAATCAATCAAATATTAATATCTCCCTCAATACATGTCGGATCCTCGAACCGTCTGAAGCTAGTGAACCAGGGGGTGATTCTGCGCATGACCATATCAAAACGAGGGTGCTCCATTGTATGTCAAATATCCCTAAATAATAGGAGCTCAGGCCCAATGTGTCTAAAATAACCTGAATGAGAGCCAACTATAGGAATTTTGTAAATCAAAGCCAAGCCAATCTCCATCATGACCCCCTATCCATCCAATCAGCCTACAAAGGTTGCATAATAGGCTAATCATCAAGCCTGTCAATGTCCACGAAAAAGGGGACATGACAATCCACCCCTCCAAAAATTGCTTGTCCCCAAGCAATCTCGAAACAATGAACCACTCGATCCACCTGGATCCCAAATGTAATTATGCTCTACACTGCTATAAATCAATGCAAGTACCTGAAATATCATCAGAAGTAGAACAAAGAGAAACCCATAATCAAATTGGCGAATGCAACTCAACCAAACTCTAATATCCCAACTACCATAGTTGAGAACACATGAGAACCAAACTCTCGAAGCATCATAACCCAAGTAGAATGGACAACTCAAACTACGAATTCCATCTGCAAGAGATGGTGCCAATCCATCCCATAATGGATGGTAAGAAACTGGAGCCGATCTACACTTGTGTGAAATCAAATCTTCTCTCTCTGGGTCAAAAGAAGAATAATGAGCATACCCCACCTCAAAATCCTTATGAGGTAGCATAGTAGATAGGATCCCTATAATCTCCCCACCCAATCTGCTAATAGTACTAGTACCTTGGATGAGAACACCTTCTGTCACCCTATGCGAATCCAGATGAACACCTGCACTATCCAACAAATACTCCATGAATGAATCCATGCAGTAAAAATTATATGTGGAAGCATCAACATACTCCCCCGCACACCACAACTGATCTGTCTGTAAAGGCGGCACAACCAACTGTACCACATTGTCATCTGTGTGAGAAGAATCAATCTGGAGACTCGACTCCACTGGCATCCCAAACTCATCAAGACCAGGTACTTCCAAATCCTGAACATGTGTGTTAGCCTCAACAACATGTTCCTCAGCAACAACTGTAGTAACGTACTCATCACCAACCACCTCAATAGATGAATGATCTGGGTCTAGAGCTGGTGAAGACCTCAAATGCTCTAGCTCCATGGTCACCTTAGCCAAATGAAACTGTGACTCCTCATAAGCTAGCTGCGTACTCTCAAGAATCTCAAAAGTCACCTCTAGTTGCTGAGTAAGCTCACTCACCTTATCTTCCTCGACCAACAATGCATCATATGCTATGCTGCCCCACTCCATAAGATAATCTCTATCAGCTACCAACTGCATATAATCCTGTCTCAGAATCTGGATAGCCTCCCATAAAGAGTGGATCTCTGTCAAGGATAAATAATTGCCTCCCTGCTCGATGCTAGTAGGAGAACCCCATCCATAAACTGCTAACAACTGATGCGTAGCATCGAAATGCTTGCAAGTGGTAGCAATGTCTCGCTCACTAACTCTCAGCTGACTAGACACATGGTGGCACTGGCTAGATTGTCTCCTACAATCCTCCTCTAATGCATGGTCCAAAAGAGTAGACTCAAAATCACTGATCTCCAGAGTACTACCATCCATACTCTATGAATCAACTCCAAAGCTCATATCAACATACAGAGTATCAACAATTGTAGCATCACTATCTAACTCTTCCATTTCAAAATAAACTGCCGTTGAAACTAAGTCCTCAAAACTGTCCACTGCATTCTCCTGGGTGTCATCTGCAATAATCAAATCCTAGGACTCTGCTACAATCTCTGCCATATCTGAGAGATCATCAACACTCAGTGTACTAACATCTGGGTACACCTCTACACTCTGAGTGCAAACATCAGACTCATCCTCATCTATCTCTGAAGAGATTGCTGCTGAAACTATCTCATCCTCACAATCTCCCACTCCCACGTCCTCTGCAACTAATTGAGAGTCTAAATCCCCATGACTAAGCTCATCCACATGTCTCCCAGAATTTGAGTGAGCCACCTTCATTGCCTCCATGCCCTCCTTGATCTGTTGTAAGTCGTCACAAGAAGAACCTACTATAACTCCTTTCTGTCTCCTTATGTTTTGAAGATGTTGTCTCGCATTGGTAGCCACTAATCTAGCCTCCTTGGCCTTTTGTGACCACATATCACATAAATTTTGGGTCCTTTCCATATCCATCCAAGTTTGATGTTCTTGATGTGAAGATGAAGGAGCAATATGATCATGCAAAGAATCCATACTCTTATTATCCATATCATTAGCATGCTCTATGCTAGTCTCCAATGTAGAAGTCTCAAGTGGAACTTCTTGCAAAGCTGATATAGACAACTCATTCCCCATGGCTGCCCTCATATCCTCTTGAGTCAAATCAACATGTCTAACATCTAGTGTAGAGCTGCCCTCAACCCCTGTAGAGACCTCTTGTTTCTCCTTCGTTATGTTTTGTGATGTGGACCTTTTACGAATGGATGCCATATACCATACTAATTTGTCTTCAAATGTAGGATCTGAAAGAGTTTCATTCATCCTCCTCTGGGTTTCAACCAACTGGTTCAAACTTTGTTTCAGCTTCTTCATATCCTTGTCCCACTGTTTTTGAGTACTTGAAGTCATCATGATACTTTGCTAATTCAATCTACCCAAACTACCCAACAGGATGGCAAGACATTAGCTCTGATACCACTGTAATGTCCCTTACTTAGGGGCTCCTTTTTCTACAATAAAAGCTCTGATCTGGATATAAACTTGCAAAATATCAATTCAAATAAACAAATTACCACACTATAATTTCTTATTTATTTGCTCAGACTATTACAATAGATCTCTGTCATGCACCTCAAAGAATATTACAATACTATTTAAAAACCCTGATCTTGTGCAAATCTAGAAACAAATATGAATCTAGAAGTCTCGACCTGCTGTGTTGAACACACAGTCACCGGCGTTGGTTGATATACTACTGACGTCGGTCTTTGTAGGTCCTTATCTGCCGACGTCAGTCCTTAGATGGCCGATGTCGGTCACTAGGGATCTCTGTCTGCCAAAGTCAGTATCTGTGTGGATCTATACGGACCTGTATGGACTTCGTACGGCCACCAATTTAGCACAACCTATCTGTTTGACCCCTGATCTAGAAATCTATGGTATCTAATACAACATATCTCTCTCTATATAATTATTGAAACAAAACATAAACTAAATCAAGAAATACCTGCAAAGCTCTATGATAAACTTTTGTGTGAAGTTATCTCTCAAATACCTGTAATACTATGATAACTTCTAGGTGAATCTATCTCTCAATTTGGCAATAAATCAGCTGATATCTCACAGCCTCTAAATCACACACAATGAAGAGTTGACGTTCTCCACTGCAATGGAATCCTGGAACCCTTGGCTCAGTCTTCACAGAAGAAATTCTTCAAAATTAAATAATCAATAATCAATGGCTAATTCCAACTCTCTCCCATGAGAAACTCTTATACCCTTTCAAAGGTGTGCTTGCTAAAATTAGATTTCCTCAAATTAGAACTTGGGGTTCTAAAATTAGAAATCCTCAAATTAGAACTTGGGCTTCTTAAATTAGAATTTGGGTCTTAAAATTAGACCAATTAATTAATAATTAATAATTAATAATTAATTAATATCTAATTTAAAATTAGACCAAATAATTAATTAATTAATAATTAATTAATATCTAATTTAAAATTAGACCAAATAATTAATATTTGATTAAATCAATCAAATATTAATATCTCCCTCAATACATGTTGGATCCTCGAACCGTCTGAAGCTAGTGAACTAGGGGGTGATTTTGCACATGACCATATCAAAACAAGGGTGCTCCACTGTATGTCAAATATCCCTAAATAATAGGAGCTCAGGCCCAATGTGTCTGAAATAACCTGAATGAGAGCCAACTATAGGAATTCTGTAAATCAAAGCCAAGCCAATCTCCATCATGACCCCCTATCCATCCAATTAGCCTACGAAGGTCGCATAATAGGCTAATCATCAAGCCTGTCAATGTCCACGAAAAAGGGGACATGACAAATTGATTTGATTCTAGAATCAGTTCTACCCAGTCAAGTAGCTTATAGGATAAGTCCAACAGAATATACAAAATTAAATAAATAGGTTACTGAATTGCTAAGGAAGAAGGTGATAAGGGAGAGTATGAGTCCATATAGAACACCATAATTGATAAATATAAATAAAGATGAAGGATAGAGAATGTGTGTGGATAATAAATAAATTATTTTCAATTACAACAAAATATAGGTTCTATATACCTCATTTAATGGATGGTGATGCCATTCAAATTATTCAATGCACCTAGCACATTTATGAGGGTGATGAATATATTACTATAGGAATATATTGGTAATTTTGTGGTTTCTTATTTTGATGATATTTTGATATTTAGTAAGACTAAAGTAGAATAATTACAGTATTTAAGAATAATAATAGATTTGTTAAGAAAGTAGAAGTTGTAATCAAATTTGAAGAAGTGTAGGTTTATGTAGAATAGTTTGATATATTTGGGATTTATCGTTTCAATAGATGGTGTGAAAATAGATGAAGAAAATATATAGGTAATTGTTGAGTGTTCTATTCTAAAAGTAATTATAGATTTAAGAATTTTACATGGTTTAGCAAAATTTTATAGAAAGTTTATTAAATGTTTTAGTAGTATTGGGGCATCGATAATAGAATGCATCATAGGGAAAGAATTTTCATGGACCAAAGAAACCACACAAAGCACTGAATTTTTGAAGAAGAAGATTATAGAAAGGCAAATTTTAGCATTATCATATTTTAACAAAGTGTTTGAGGTTAATTGTGATGCTTATTTTATGGGAATTGGTGATGTGTTGAGTCATGAATAAAAGCCAATAGCATATTTCAATGAGAAATTGAATGAAGTAAGAATAAAGTATTTTACTTATAATGTTAAACTTTATACAATTGTCTAATCACTAAGACATTGAAGGCATTACCTAGTGCCTATGGATTCTATAATTTTTGCAAATTACGGGGCTTTGAATTATGTGAATACACTAAATAAGTTGAATAATAGGATATAAATTGGGTATCTTTCTTACAAGGGTATAATTTTGTGTTCAAGCATAAATTAGAAAAAGAGAATCAAATAGTTGATGCATTGAGAAAGAAAGTAACATTATTAACTATTATAGTGAGTGAATTAGTTTGATTTGGAGTTATCAAAAAATTATATGATAGTGATCCATATTTTGGCAAGATAGTTAAACAATGCAAGAATCCATTAATAGATGAGACAAATATTGTTCATGATAAATATCTTATACAATAAGGTTATTTATTCAAAGGTAAACAATTGTGCATTCCAGTTGGGTCTCTATGAGATAATATAACAAGAGAATTACATAATGGTGTTTTGGTCAGACATTTTGGTAAGATAATGACAATAGCTTTGGTGGAGGAAAAATATATATTTGGTCAAATATGAGGAGAGATATGATAAGGTATTTTTAAAGCTATATAATATGTCAGCGGGTTAAAGGACATGCATAAAATATTAGACTTTATATACCATTATCGGTTTTAAGAGGATCATGTATAAATTGGAGTATGGAATTTGTGTTGGAATTGCCAAACACACATAGAGGTAATGATTCAATTTTTGTTGTTGTAGACATATTTTTTAGAATGGTTCATTTCATTGCATTAACAAAACCAATGATGGAATTAGGGTTTCAAGATTATTTTTTATGGATATTGTGAGATTACATGGTATTCCAAAAACTATTACTTCAAATAGGGACAAAAGATTTCTATGTCATTTTTGGAGGAATTTGTGGAAGAAGATGAGTACTAAACTAAAATTCATTAGTGCATGTCACCCATAAATAGATGGAAAAATAGAAGTTGTGAAAAAGATTTTGAGAAGTTTATTGAGATGCATAGTGGGAGAGAAGCCCAAGCAATGGGAGTTGGATTTACCACAAGTTGAGTTTGCATGCAATAGTTCAGTAAATAGATTAAGAAGAAAGTCATATTTTTAAATTAATTATGGGATATATCCTATGGGTATTTTAGATTTTGTAAAATTATCAATTGTAGATCAAATTAGTGATGATCTAGAAGCACTTGTAGAGCATATGTAATAGTTACACGGAGTAAGAAGAAAGTTTCAAGAAAGTAAAGAGACATATAAAATAGCAGCAGATGATAGAAGAAGGTCAAAGGTATTTAAAGAAAGAGAGTTCATAATGGTTTACTTGAAGAAAAAATATTTTCAAAAAGTACATACAATAAATTGAAGTACAATAAAATTGGACCATGCAAAATTGTGAAGAAAATCAATGATAATGCCTATGATGTGAGTTTACCACAAAATTTTGATATATCTCTAGTATTTATTGTTCAAAATTTATATAAGTTCCATGGAAAATATGGTGAAGATGATGATGAAGAAGAATTAATTTGGGAGCAGTAGGTTCCAAAGAATAAAAAAGAAAAAATAGTGCATGTTTTATATATGAAGACAGTGAGCACAAGGCAAAGGAATTATAACAGATTTTTGGTGTAGTGGGAAGGATTGCAGTAAGAACACAACACTTAGATTATAGAATGGGATCTGAAGAATATTGAAAAAGAAAAATGGTAGTAGTATAATTAGGCCAACTCATAAGAGCTGAGTTGTTTTTAACCAAAGGAGAATGATGTAAAAAGGATAGGCCAACCTTATCGAGGCCATAAATTTTGAACCATAGCTATGTTTGAGCTCTTCGACATGCTAAAATGAATCTATCAAAAATTTAATTATTGTTTAAGGTAGCTTTACCTATCTAAAAATATTTTTGATATTTTTTAGAGGCTATATGTGATCATCTGAGGCTCTAAAATTATGATTTTAATTATTTTTTCAATTTTTTTCTACTTTTAGAAATTATATATGTTTATAAATGAACATCGAATTCAGTTGAATTTCATCCCATAGTAAAATAATAGTCTTTAATATATTTTGAGAGATCTTTGAGATATTTTGATAGCAAACTTTAATTTTTCTGAATTTTGCATGTAAACTTTAATTTCTAAGTTTAGATATATTTAATATTTGTTTGGGTTTGTAGTTATTTTAAGTCATTCAATATGAATCAATTATAAGTTATTATTTTAGATCTTGGCCTATTGGTAATTTTATTGTCTAGAAAGTTTTCACATTCATTATCTGGTATTATATGTTGTTTCATATGATTAACTAATCTCTGTAATTTAAATATTGATATCCACTAATATTAAACAATAATTTATAAATATGAGAAACTGATATGATAGTTTTTTTATGGTATGCTTGAAATAATTACATGGAATCACTAAATTATATATAATGTTGACATCTCTGCCCATTTTTCAAAAATAAACATATAACATATTTACATCATTGAGTAAGCATACATATAAATTAGTTACCTCCTTTGGCTAGGAATCCATGAGTAAGGGGAATCAACACTATCAAAATCCCCATGGCATGATCCTGGGCTTAACCAATTATCTCTTTTTGTTGGGTATCTAGAGGGATTTGTATCTTGGTGGATGGATATAAGCAACCATCATCCATAGCAATTGGACTACACCCCTTTTGATTGAGAGATGATAGTTTCAATAATACAATCATAATATTATAAGCTATAATATCTAATTTTCCATAGCATTATCACCAAATCATATGATTTGTTTCATTTCCAAATAGAAACATATCATAATTTATCCTTCATTTTAAAATGTTACATAAACAAAATGAATGTAAAAATGTGTGAAAAATATTGTTTAATTTTGTTGATTATTTGTTATATTTCTGAAGCACACAGGGGTATTGGATGAAGAGAAGAATTGGTGCCATGTTCCAACCATCCACCCTCAAGATAAGTGCATACTATTCGTAATGGAGTATTGAGAATTCCTCTAATTTCATTCTTTTTTCTATTCTAAATAAACATAGTATTGTATGACCCATTATTATATGCCCAATTCATAATAATATATCGCTTTTGACTTTGACTATAAATTTTGACATCGACTATCACACTTTGCATCTTTTTATTGCCTTATCTTCATGAAGTTATTTTTTTAATTTGTTTTTGAAATTTTACACGAGTGAAACAGAACAACCTCTCATAGATTGTAGGGTCACCTAATGCATGAAGTACATGTAATGCATAGGGTTACCTTTATATTTACAATGTGTTGTTACTTTACATAAATTATTGTATGGAAAGATGTAAATAAATACATTATAGATAGAATTCATATCATACCTCACTATTCATTATTTCACTTTCAATGCATATACATATATTCATCAAATAAATATACTATCCAATAAAAACGTAGCATTACATACCGTTACTATATTGAAATAATATGCCTAAATAGAAATAAATTATGCAACAAAATGTATAGGTGTCTCTTGTCATGATGAGAAATTATACAAAAATTTATATACAAATGAAAAATCAAATAGGGTAAAGGCCCTAGAAACCAAGCATGTTTCAATTATTAAATGATTATATTATTAAGGTGTGGTCTATTTATAGAATATATTGGTATGGATACATAATTTTTTATAATAGAAGTTGAGCATGTAATATCTAATATTTGTCTAATATTTAATTAATTATATTTTAATATACCTAATCATATAATAACATGTAAGATTAAAGTGTTGGTACTCTAGAAGTCAAGTATTGGTACTTCAAAAATTATGTTTTAATCACATATTAAAAAATTGTATACAATAATATTTCATGATCAAATTAATTATATTGTAAAATGTATAATGACTCAACGTTAGTTATAATTGGTTTTTTGGCACCAGGTGGGAGGAATAACTCTAGAAATTATATCATGAACATAACATTTCAATCAAATGGTAATAAAATATTATTTTGAGAGATAGAATTATAATATTTTCATGAGGTGGTTACAGGACTCAACCAACATTCACATAAATTGACAAGCTTACAAACAAGATTATTTTAGTTAATTTATTAAAAAAACATAAAACAAAAAAATAAATATAATTATGCATCATTTACAACCCAACAAACTCTCCCTTGATATAAAGGCTTATGGAAAATGAAAGAATTGGAGTAATTACTCTAAAATCATTAAAGAAACTCTATTGCAACTACAACTGCTGCACTATACCTTTGGCACTGACCAAAAAATATGTCATTCCACAAAGAAGCATGCCCCTTTAATTATTAAAAAAATAGATGATAAATATGATCAAGACCTGCTCATCCTTGATGATCATCGTACCATACTATAGTAGAACATGATTGGCATGTCCAACTACATCGAACCACATAAGGTTCCACACAAGAACCTATCCAAGTGACAAACCCATACTATTTATGGCACATAGTCATGATTCCCAAAAAATATTGATGACCTTTGTTCAACATTGGTGGTGATAATAAATCCTATTAATTTGTATTGTTTCAAAATGATTAATCGAAGTGTAGCCAATGCCTAAATATTCTCTCCTATTAGGTGATAGGTGAGAAGCCGTGCATCAAAATAAAAAACAATTAACTCTATTTGATCCATATAATCAATATTAGATATAAAATGCCAAAAGTGGAATTAAAAGTAAAAACACAAGACAAAATTACCATTAAAGCATTTAACCCATACTCTGAGTGAATAGCTATCTAGAGAGAGTAATTATCCTCAGCCTCCAATGGATCCTCCCACCTCTAGTTTGAAGCTCATAGTTTGTCAATCAAGAGGATCCTGAGGGACTTTTAAAAGATGTTGGATTCATCGATAACATAAGCAATAACAGACTGCGTAGAAATTATCATTTGAAAGGTGTTGATTTTAATGCAAAATATACTTTTATACATTATTTTTATTAATTGGCTATAAAAATCATATAAGGACATTTCAAATTATAGAATTTACCTTTTCATTATGTTTAGAATATTTTAAAACCTATAGTTTGACTAGACACATGACCACCTTTACATAAAATAATGATTGGTTGAAAAAAGTATCACAATACAAGGCTCTCAATGTTGAATGTGACCAAAAAAGTGACTAGTTTTGGAGGTTTTGAACCCTTGACTTTTATTATTACAATAAACTAATAAAATACAATCTGACCAAATTACCTTCAATCTATTTGAGTATAAAATGGAAATATATTTAATATGTACTTGACTTGATAAATTGAAAATAAAATAAAAATGTATGGTAAATCTTTTACCAAGTGTTTTTACTTTACATGTGAAAAGAGTTAATCTATTGGCTTTCTTGGTAGAGCCCAAAAAATGACTAGTGAAACTTATATAGTAAAACCCTATCGTGCCAATGTTTGTAGTTGAGCATTTCTATGTAAATATTAAAATATATAATATCCAACCATTTATTTACTGATATGCCATTATCAATACTCAAGTTGCCAGAATTAATACTCAGCTTTTTGTGTAATTTTTTCAAAGAAGAGTTAAAGACAATACATGGTATTAGAAAATAGATTTTTTAATAAATAATAAACTTATCAATCAAAAAAACATACAACAAAAGCTTGAGTGGAATGCCATTTCTACTCAAAATGGGAAGTTATACATTCGTGATGATTTAAACAACTGCACTATATTACTACGTAGTATTGGTGTTGATTAAAACTATTTTCTATTTATATTTCACTTCTCTATGTGTTGGTTGCACTATATTATTATTATTTTCCATGAAGGCCTGAGACAACTTCTTAATGGGTGTATTAAATTTACCTTTTACTTAGGTCATTCATCTTGTTGTATTTTTAGGCACAAAAATTACTCTGTCTACTTGTAATTGGAAACTAGTTTCCACTATATTTTTTAACTCAGTAAGTAGTCCATGAAAAATAATATATAATCAACAACAATTCAAGATAGATAAATAAATACAGTTCATCTATTCCCTTTTGAGTTCAATAATGATCTGTTAAAACTATGATTTAGACCAATAATGAGATGAAACTAAATTGCGCTGTCAATTGTACATTTTAAAGCTCTCAATGAGCTCATAGCCTAGAAAAGAGATGAAGAGATATTCGCTATAATGTATAATGCCAAAGACTAATATTTGTCATTTAAATGTAAAAAAATAACTCTTCAATTCTATATGCCACTCTTTTCCAAATCCTCAAGCTCAATATAAATCCATACAACTTGCTTGTTATTGCAATTGGAATAAAATAAAAGAAAAGAATGGAAGTAGGATTGTCTAAAAGTCTCCTAAAAAAACTTACAATAACAAATGAAAGATGTATAACGTTATCTTTCTTTCTCCCCTTTATGTCATCAATTAACCTTCTTTGGCTTTTATACGACTAATGGCATCAGGGGGGAGGAATAAACTCTAGAAATTACATAGTCAACATTAAATTTCATACAAAAGGTAATAAAGTATTATTTTGAGAGATCGATTTGCAAATAAGGTGAAAAAATTTATAATCTTTTCATAAAATGGTTACGGGACTCAACCAATATTCCCGTGAACCAACAAACCTACTAACAAAACATAAAAGAAACAAACAAGTATAACTGTACATCATAAATAACTTGAAATGGTCAAGATGGCATATAAAAATGAGTGTAAATTCCAATTTTTAATGTGGTACCATCACAAAATCAATGTTACAAGGAAATTTAGATGTTCAAGATCTAAGACCTTTCCCCTATCACAAAATAATAACTGCAAGTGCGAGTGAATACATGTTGTGAGATGCTATTATAAAAATTTTATCCTAGAGAATATTTAGATCATTCTTATACTCAATGGATATTATATTTGGCTAAATTAATATGAGAATGAACTAAATGATTTGGTTTCTAAGAATAATATATTTTTATATTTAGATTATTCGTGTATGTTCAAATTATTTTTCAATTATTTGTTTACTCAAAGTTGGTGTAGGCATGACATATCTGGCCGAAATAATGTATGGATGCCATATTTGGCTCGAGCTAAATGATTTGGTTTCTGGAATATTTTGAATAGTGTAGCTTTCTTTGGTGCTCAATTTTTGAAATATTCATATATTTTTAAATGTGAAGCTACTAGGAGATTAATCAATTTTGAATTCCGATACCAAACATAAAATCATTTAAATTGTTAACATGTCTAAGGTAGTTAGAGGCAAGGGTTAAATTTAATGTACTAACACTTTTTAAGATTTGAATGGAAATAATTGAATAAAATAACTGTCACTTAAAAAATTCATTACATGCAATGTCGGCCCTAAAACTTTTATCAAGTTAGTAAATAAATGCAGAAATTTGGGGTTTGAAATGATTAATGGCATTAATTTTGATATCATCAATAATAATTTGATTAAGATTCACTTGAGGCCATTCAAATTTGGTCGGAAATCATGTGATGTTAATGCATCTTTCACGAGAAACAAAAATGCAATTATTTTCAAAACACACCTATTTCCTATTCATAAATAAAAATAATAATTATTTTCGGATAAAATTAGTATATATGGCTATTCTTCAAAAGTAGCTTAAATATGAAAGGAAATTGTTTAGTCTAATTCTTAAAATAAGGCTGTTAAGTATCAAATTTGTACAGAAGTTAGAATGATATTGAAGATGGGAATTGAATATCTAAATATACAGTGTGTATGATTCATGTGCACAAAGTTTTATTGAATACTTGATTTCTTATTCTCATAATTTTCTCAAAACATAATACTTTCTCAAGACTTTTTTGAAAGTTATCTTAAATACATGGATGTAGTATAAGATCATTCTTTTGTAATTTTTATAAAAAAATAAATTTTAATTATTGTTTTTAATGACCAAAGAGGGTAATATCAACACTTATGATTTGTGTGTGTGTGTGTGTGTGTGAGAGAGAGAGAGAGAGAGAGAGAGAGAGAGAGAGAGAGAGAGAGAGAGAGAGAGAGAGAGAGAGAGAGAGAGAGAGAGAGAGAGAGAGAGAGAGAGAGAGAGAATGGATTGATTTTTTTCACCATTGTAACAAGAACATTAAAGATGAGTGTAATGATAATTTTACTTAAATGGTCATTGTCTCTTATTTTTTCCAGTGCCTCAAACATATGATATTTCATTTCATAAATAAGTATATTTTACTAAATAAACTAAAATAAATATTAAATATTATTAAAATTTTAAAAAAATCATATTATTAGAAAGCTCTTAAAAATATCTATTTATATGTAGAGCCAAATATTTTTATTTTATTTTTTCACCCTAATATGTAACATTCAAGTGGTAATTTAAAACCAATAATAGATTTCCACTTTAATAGGTGAGGAATTGATGCCACATAAGGTTAGAACAAAATGACTCCTTATTTCCAACCCCCTAAAAATAAATCATTTTATTGAGTACTTCATTAAAATTAATTACATGCACATCATAAAACCATTTGAAATCCTATAGATAACAAAATTTAAAGTTAAATCAAATACCAAATAAGGAATAATATTCTATATTTATTATTAATTAAATATCACTTAAATTTTACAAACATATTTGTATCAACGAGAAAAAGGACTTTTATTTTTATGTTAAGTTATTTGTTGTTTTTGCATGTGAAGGTGTAAGGCAAAAATTAATAGCTTCTAAAAAATAGAAAAAAATTATCATCAAGAACATCTCCAAATAGGAATTTAATTACATATTCAAACTCTTATTGAAAATTAAACAAGTTTTAAAAATGAATCATCTTTACTCGAGTAGATATGAAAAAGTTATGAGTGTTTTAGTTGGCTCTAGAGATCTCCATCCTAGGTCCAAAGATCACTAGTCCTAACTCTGATGATGCAGGGCCTTGACTCTGGAGATGCATAGAATTAGAAATGAATATCATCATAATTATTTTTTTAGTTTATAATACTAAATAAGGAATGATAAAATGTTTTGGAATAAGTTTTATAGTATCTCTATTTATTGAAATTCTATAAATAAAAACATTCAAAAATAGGCATCAGCAACTGCAAAGGTCAACAACTATAAAAGCATGAAAGTAAAGAGATTCATATATGAATTCTAACTATTTTTAAAAAGTATTTATGTGAAATCTATCTATATTATTTTTAGAAAAACTTATTTCTAAAGAAGGTAAGATATTTATAGTAATTCAACTAGTATAACTATCTCGCACATCAAGTTGTTAGAACAAGTTGAATTGACAAAGATTATGATTAATTATCTCAAATAAAATTAGAAGTTATTGGAAAGAAAGCAAAGAACCTAAATTCTCTCACAAAAACTAGAAATCTATGGATTTGTGAATCTATCATTTTTCACTATTTTCTCTTTAAATAATAGATATTTTTGTTGTTATTTAAATATGTGAAAATTGATTTTATTATATTATTATTTTTTAAAATGTTAGCTTGAAAATAAAATTATTTTCAAAATAGATTTTTTATGTTGTTAAAATGAAAAAATCACTTTTAAACTATTTTAAAAAGAAACTCTCCAAGAATAATTTGTTGAAGAAATTGTATTATAAATACAACATTTTAATTCATAGTTGAGAATTAGGAGTTAATATGAATTTATAAATTTAATGCTAGTGTCGATTGAAGATACTTGTCAATATATCAAAGTTTTTAAGATTGTAAGCATTTTAAAAAGTAATGTGAAATTGATTTCATGAAAATTTTAAAAAACTAATATTGTTCTAGTCCTATTCTAAGGGAGAAAAAATGTACACTCAACCAATGAAGCAAGATCTAATGTGGTATTTATGTTTTCTTATTTTTATGTGTTTTTATTATTAATTCCTTTAAATAAAAAAATTATGTTATATGTTTTACCTTCACATATGTGTATTTATATATGTGTGTTCCAATCTAGATTAATTTTTACCATTTGAATTTCAAGTATTTATCATTCACATTAATTTCCATTTTAGTAAGTTAGATTAAAATTTTATTTAAATTTTCTATAATTTAAATTTCTACAAATAGATTAAATATATATTTACCTTAATGCAATTTAGAATTTTACAAAGTGTGTTTCCTTTGAAACTATTTTTAATTTAAATAAATGTTTTTTCTTGGACAAATAATAGAATATATTTCAGTTCAAAGTAATTAGATTAGATTTTAGAAGCAACTGATCCACAACTCCTCCCAATCATATTACTATTAGACACTATCTTACATACTTGATTGTTGTTTTTTGTTAGACATTAACCCTTTTTTTATGACATCAACTAAACTTAGTTGATTAAATAAAGAGAACACAATGACCCTTGTTTGATATGAGATTATTATTTTTTTGGTACATGTATTTTAAATTTTCATAAAAATATAAATATTTTTTTCTATAAATTTGCATTTCATACTTGGAAAAATATACCTTCACCATATCAATATATTATTCAAATCATTTCCAAATACCTCTCATCAAATTTTTATAATACCAAACACATTCATGGTGGCCTCTACCCCACCATTAATATTATGTTGAATGTGTAGATTTATAAAATAACTAATATATAATAATGAAAGGTTGGCTTTTCCATCTCTTAAAATCCATCTATAATTAGGGATTATAGTAAAATTACATTGAAATCAACCATAATAATAGAACCAATCTAAGTTAGTTCCTAATGTCATAATAAATATTAGAATTATTCGTAAATATATTAATCCCTAAGTCATATCCATTCATAAGAATTTTTTTCATTGTTTGTTAATTTCTATTGTTATGCATAATTTAATTAAATAATCTTTATAAACATATGAAATTAGGAAAACAATATATCATATGGAAAGTTTGAAAATGACACATGTTACAGGTAAACTCATTAGATTTTTTCTATAATATATTCAAACTATCATCTGATGTTCAAGTGTAGTATATATGAAATGTTGATCATATTTTTTCACTCTTTTGGGTTTACTAAAATAACTTAAATAAAACATAATATTTATAAAAATCTTATTTTGAGTTAATCTCAGGGATAATTATATACATTTTAAGGTCGCTTATGAATTTTATGTTGAACATAAATAATAATTATATTTTAGAGAGATATTTTAACACTGAAAATAACATGGATGCTACAACATGCATGTGATAGTTGAGAAGATTCAACATCACTTGAAGTTCAAAAAATTTAAAGAATAATGAAAGTCTTTACTTTATATTTTTTCACATAGGTTGATTTTTTATAACGATGTCTCATAAAACAATAACTTTATGAGTAAAATCAACTTTATAGTTGATTTGAATGTTATAAAGGAAATAAGACATCCATTTCCAAATTTATCATTATATTATCATTTTTTGAAATATTAAAAAAAATAAAAAGGGTAAAATATATGTTCAAAATAAGTTAAAAAATATAGAAAATTCAACATAGAAAATTCTCAGGTGTTGTTAATATTCAATGTTAAAAAATCAGATTTTCCGTTAGTCATGTATTGATAAAAGAGTTTTGATTAGAAAACTAAAAAATGACTAATTAAGAATAAATTAAAAAAAATAGAGACAAAAGTCGGAAATCAGTAAATCATCATTTTTTCTAATTAGTAATAATGTTGTGCCTAATTAACTTTGTAAATTTTTTCTCTTTTAACATCAAATAACTTTAGCCACATCAACATGAATAAAAATATAATTGAGAGAATGACCAAGGTATTTATTTTTTATTTTGTTTATAAATATAGTTATAAGTTTTTAATTACAAATAGGTCCACTTGAATAACTTTTTGAGCAAGAAGTTTCCAAAAAATTTAAAAAAAGAAAAAATATTCAAAAAAAAATGACCAAAAAAATTATCCCCATGCATGAGGACATGCATTAGTATAAGTGTAGGAGAGAAGAGAAATAAAAAGATGAAAACCAATAAATTGTAATATTTTTTAAATAATTGTATTACTAATTTCAAAGGCCTCTTTTCACACAATAAATGCATTGATGAATTTAAAAGAATGTACATTGAGATATTTTAGTTTATTATAAGTGGTTTACAATAAAAGATAGAAGGAACTATTTAATTATTTAAGAAAAGTAGAGACAATATTCTCAACTATATATTTATTTCAATAAAGCTAAATATCATTGTTAAAATTATCGTAAAAAATTTGGATCAAAATAAGAAATAAATCTCCATTACTATAAATAGAATTATAGGCTAGAATAATAGAACAAGTGTATGAATATTTTGAAATATGAAAAGTATATTTTAGAGATAAAATAAGGAGTTGATTTTTACAAATAACATCATTATAGTAAATTATTGAGAAAGTTAGATTTATAAGGAAAGAGACAACATGCATGAGAACATGTATGAGTTTAAGTGTGGAAGAATCACGAGGCTATAAAAGGACTCATTACATAAAAAATTAATGTAATTTTATCTTATATAATTAATGTTTTAAATTGGACTAAGATGTAGTTTTAAAAACTTATACTTTAATTAGAATAAAATATAGAATATACATCTAGTCTATTATTTACATGTATCATTGTAGTCCACATTATTATTATTTTTACCAATTTTTTGAAAAAAATACCAAATATTATATATGCAGGCTGGAATGAGTCATCAATATAGACATTGAAATTTAAAGTTTTCAAATACCAAATCAGAAATAATATTCTATATTTATAAGTAATATAAAATCATCTATAGCATAAAAACATATTTGGATCAACAAAAAATAGGTTTTGAATTTTTCTATTGGTTTGTTTTTTGTTTTGGCATATGAGGGTATAAGGATAAAATTAACATGTTCTTAAAAACGTCAAAGAGTAATCATCAAAAACATTCTCAATCCAAAATCTAATTACATATTTAGATTCCTCTAAAATAATAGATAGGTTCAAAACAAGAATAATCTTGATTCAAGTCCATATGAAAGCATTATGAGTATTTCATCTAGTTCAAGAGATCTCCATCTTAGCTCTATAGATCAACAGTCCTAACTCTGAATATGCATAGTCCTAGCTTTAGGGATGCAAATAATTAGACTTGAAGATGATCTTAATTTATTTTTAGGCATAGGTATTTTCAAAGAAGATAAAATTTTATAATATTTTAACTACTACAAGTTTGTCACACATCAAGTTGTTTAAGGAAATGAAATTTGGCAAGATTGTAATTGATTCTCTCCAACAAAATTATAAGTTATTGAAAATAAAACAATCACCTAAATTCTCTCCAAAAAAAATAAAAAATGGTAGATTTTTTAATCTAACAATTCCCACTATTTCTCATTAAATAATGTTGATTGTTTTTATTCTCTAAATATGTAAAAATTGAATTTGTTATATTGTTAGCATAAAATAAGAATATATTTTAAAATTGATTGTTTATGTTGTTAAGATTATAGAATTAGTTCTAAAGTTTCTTTCAAGTACTTACTCTCAAACAACAAGTTATTGAGGAAGTAATATTAAAAATACAACCATATCGTTCATAGTTGAGAGTTAAGAGTTAAGATTTAATACGGAATTTGAAAGTAGATGATAGCATGGTTAAAAAATAATTTTTAATAGATATTGATTTTTTGTTTAAAATTGTAAGCATTTTTAAGAGTAATGAGAAATTTATTTAATGAAGTTTATAAAACGTTATTGTTGTTAAAATCATATTCTAAGGGAGAACAAGGGCCCACTATACCAAAGAAGCATGATCTATTTTTTTTATTATGTTTATATTATTATGTCTTATTATAATTAATCATTTTATGTAAAATATTACGTTATATTTTTAACTTGTAGGTATGTGTATTTTTTTATGTTAATTTCAATAAAGCCTACATTCAGCCATTTTAATTTTAAGAATTTCTATTTCTCAAAATAAAAAAAAAATCAACAATTTAGATTAAAAGTATGCTTACATTTTCTAAAATTTACATTTTTATAAATAGATTATAGGAGTGTTTACTTTAGTGTAATTTAAATTGTAGAAATGTTTGCATCCCTTACAAACATTTTCAATTTTATCAATGTGTTTGATTTCAAAATTAATATAATAGATTTCAATTCAAAGTAATTATGTTAGATTTTAGAAGGAAATTATCTACAACTCCTCCCAACTATACAACTTTTAGCCACTATCTTAAATACCTTAATGTTAATTGTCATTGGATACTAACCCTAGTTTGATATGATATCAATTAAACCTTGTTAAATAAATTAAGAGAACATAATTACCCTTATTAGTATCCAAGATATATGAATGGGACTACTATAAAATGTGATGTGGCAGTCCAAAATTTTTACAGCCTTAACCCATAAAATGTTTTGAGCTTTATCAACCTTGATTTTATTTTAAAAAATTTCATCAAGTTACATATTTTTAGCCACCAATAGTAGACATAAATAGTTTTGGTTAATTGGTGTATTACTAATCCACCTTGTGATATGTACAATTATGTATCATGCCAAATGAACAAGTTTTTAGGTGTGAATGGCATGATTTAATGGATTCATTTCTTTCTATGATTCAATGACTTGATTCTTTCTTTCCTATCATTTTAAATGGTATGAAAACATTTCAATCACATTTTAACCCTATGGCTTTAATGTTTTCGAATATATAAGTAGATAAAAAGGGGTTTTAGGCCCAATATAAAGCAACCCATAGGGATAAAAATATAAAGGCTAACCATAGGTTTGAAATAGTGTACCAAAAATAGTCAAACAATAGATCTAATAAAGCTAATCTACAAACTATATATTAATAGGCCCTGACCTGGGAGGTCTAACAAATTTTGCTTGAATGTGGGTCTGAGAAACATATTTAAGAAAACCATGCTACTTTCTTTGGAAAATAATCTAATAGGCATCTATATATTCAATCATAGAGGAAGGAGATGAAGGAGGTAAAAAACTTACCAAATCCTCTAAAAGGGTTGGAGCTTGTGAAGTGGGCATAAAAGCATCAGCCCCAGTAGCACATTGTGTACCTATAATACAAGTTCTAGACTTCGTATCAATAAAAATAATGATCTCTAAGGATGATCCAATAATAACAGTAACAGGAGGGGAGATAGTAGGGGAGGTCATTGTTAATTTAATAGAGATCCTAAAAGTAGTCCCAAAAACATCAATAGTGCGGGAGGTCTAAATAATAGTCTCAAGATTGACAACAATAGTAGGGGAGGTCCCTGTAGCAATCTCAATAGTACAAGAGTCATGTAATGGGGGAAGATAATCCTTCTCATCATCGAAAGAGGGTTCTAAGGCATATGAGCTTGAGTCATCATCCTCCATATCTACCATAAGGTGTTCTTGTAGAGCATCCTTACACAATGATGAGGACTGAGTAAAGTTTGAGTAGGGGAATTCAAATTCCAAATGACTTGTATTAAAGCATCTCCAATAATGAAATAGGATACTTTCATAATCCAAGGGATGGCACTAAGAATGATCACCAACTGGTAAAATAACCTATACTAAGAGAGGTATAGACAAATCCAAGTCTACTAAGATACGAGCATATGTGGTGTGAGAGAAATGAGTAGTGGTATGATCCACCATGATAAAATGGCCCACTGAGTTGATAATGCCTTTATAGAAAGATTCATACCAAAAATGTAGAGGTAGATTTGGTAGATGAATACAAACTAGATACCTATTAAAAGATTATGCAAGAGGGCTAAAAAGAGAGACCCAACGCTTTAGCAGCAGAGCATGTTGTCCCTAGAACCATGACCGACCTTCAAAAATAGCATTTCAATCTAATAAGGAAAAAAAATTAACAGTAAAGCATCTTTTGGTGCAAAGATAAATTTATATTTTTCCTTTTTTAAGGGGATGCCATTTCTCAAGGATCTAAGTGTTTAGATCCTAGAGCCATGGCTAGAATCTATCAAATATTTAAATCAAACCCTTTTAATAAAAATATTCTTCATTTTTTAACACTTCATCCCCTAAAATAATAATAGGAGGTGGTAGTACTACAATTTTAACCTTACCCTCAGTCTTCTTTTGATAGGATGGGGCTCCAACATGCACCACATTATCAAAAGAGACTAGAATAGTAGGGGAAAAGACATAAATTATATCAACATTAGTTGCCTTAGACCTGGGCATCAAAATAGCAATAACCCCTAACTCGAGTGATGAATCAATAAAATCATCACATAGCACACCAAAAATATATAAAGGTCTTAGCTCGAGTGGCATATTGACAACAACAAAAATAACTCTTGGCTCAAGTGATGCACTAGCAACATCACCAAACATCAAAATAAAAATAGTAAAAGACCTTGGCTTGAGTGGTGTACCAACAATAGTAGTAGATAACACACTAGAAGCCATACAAGACCTTACAATAGCTATAGTATCATACCTAGGTGGAAAACTAAGAGCATGCAACCTGTGAAAACAAAACACTTGGATGGGAAGAGGAGTGAAAGAGCCCATTGGGGACCTATTTAGAAATATAATTATTTCACAATAGTGACATTATTATGCACTTGAAAATAGGACATATTTTCAAAATATTTTTCTTATTCATAACACTCTAAAAATATATATCTAAATCATCCATGTCAATATAATCCATACTAATTTGGCCTATTTACTTTTGTTATTCATGTGTTGATTTAAGTTTTGGTTCTTTATTTTCATAATCAATCTCAATTTGATTGAAATATCTATATAAAAAATTGCATCCTCACATAGCTTACTCATTATTCCTTATGAAACATACCTCTCATATTTCATTTCAATAAGAACTACTTTAGAAATCACTTCCACACAAATACCTTTTTTCCCATGCAAGTAAAAACTTAAACTAAGCTCATCTGTTAATCCTATGTAACATGCATAATGTACAAAATCCTCATCAAGTAACACTTTCCAATGTTGCATTATGATGTTCTTATCTAAACTTAATAACATGTTATTGATTTGAAAATCTCATTCTTCCCATCTGGCACTAACCAATGGATGAATTTTTTTACTACACATATTGCCCTCATTAATAATACACTTCAAAAGCATCACAATAATATAATTTAAACTATTTAATTTTTACACATGCACTACTTATCTATGCTAAAAAAAACCTAAAACTTTAAAGCCCCACATTTGATATATTATTCTCTCTATCATTTAATTATATCTTGCATATGAAAATTACTAAAAATAAAATCTATTACAAATATCCAAGAATAAATTAAACTTTAAAATTAACTTATCAGATGAATTTTAACTAAATTTTAAGTTTGGTTACAGAAATAGACAATTTAAAAAAAAAATTAAAAAAAAACCTGAAAATAATTATAAACATCAATTTTATACCCTCATATGGTCATGTATGGCACCCTAAATATTAAAATCATCCCATATCTATAAGTGTGGGTTATTAAAGTGTTGAATGTTTTTATTCGATCATTTTTATGTGAAGATGGGCACAAAAGCTCTAAAAGTTATGGCCTATAAAGTTCAATCTCTTTTTCTACATCACCTTGTTAACAGTGCACTCCAAAATCATAACAATAATATAATTTAAACTACTTTGTTTTTAAACATGCAATGGTTATCTATGCTCAACAAAAACTAAAACATTGCAGTCCCCCCATTTGATACATATTTTCTTTCTATCATTCAATTATATTTTTTTGCATCTAGTGTTCCCTTTTACCCATTTTGCATTCTACATGTAGCATAATCCATGGGGTTATAATAATAAATAAAATTACTAATATAAAATGCATTAGTAAAAATAATCTATATAATGTACATTCAATGTCACAAACATATAATATCTCATTAGACTTTATTTTAATTATAATGCATTATTTGATCGACTTGGTGTGTGAGAACACTATGGTGATAAAGAAAATATTCAATATTTTAGATGATGTGTAAACCTTAATAATCACTTGGTTTATATAATACAATTCCATGTATCGAGATTTTCTGGTAGACATATGGCTTAAAATAATTAAAATCTTCAAGTGTAACTAGCAGAAACTTATTTGGGAGCATATATGCTACATGAATATAGATGAACTACATGGATATCATTTTGTGTTTTTAATTTTTTAATTTTTTAAAATAATTTAATGTCCTAAAAGTGGGTGAAGTTGAGAAACCAACAAAAATATAATCTAGCAGTAATAGTATAAGTTAATTATAAAATATGCATTGATCTTAATCTCATTTTATTTACCATAATACCTGAAACATATAATATGAACTAATAAGAATTGTGAAAAATGGAAACCTATGTTGTTACATATTATCTTATCTAGGTAATAAAAATTTACAATAACAAAATCTAAGAGAACCACCATGGCTACATGTCTAACATAAATTCTCTAGAGTGGCAGGGCAAGGTTAGATGCCAAAGTAATTTTTCCCACCCTCTAAAACTGATTTCCTATAAATTTTAGTTAAAGATGTGTAAAAGGGTTTATAGGGGGTTATGTGTAGTAAGTAGTTTGTGTGTGTGATGCCTCATTCCACCCACCTTCATTAAAAATAGTTTCATGATTGAGATTAAGCTTAGTAGTGATGCCATTGACACTATATGATTATAATTGAAGTTATAAAAAAACATTTGGTTGCTTAGTTGGACATGATCAATACTAAGGAGATTAGACTATGGTGAATATAAAATGGATCACTACTTATTTAGATATCTATGCATAGATTATTTTTCTTACCTATTTGATAAGTACTGACTAATAAAATGTAATAACCCCACTGGGGTTGACATAGAAAAAATGATATTTTTTAAAATTTAAAACAACATATACTTTCACTATATTATACCATGAGAATATAATTAGTGACCATATAAAACAATTTAATTATAATAACTATAAATGAAACGTGCGATATCATACATCAGTGTTCTCTAACATCATTAAAAACACATCTTAGTTTATTATTGAAGGTAAATATAGATATTCAACCACAACTGGTATAAGCATACAACCATTGTGATCAATGTATAGTAAATAATTAATTATAGATCATCATGATAGTGATTCAATAATAAATTCAATACAATATGCATATATAAAATACACGGCTCCATAGAGCTTAAGTTATTTGGACTCTAGTATTTGTGGCAATCTCAAGTGTCATCTCAAAAGTAGTATTATTGTGGGGAAGGATAGTATCATTTGAGTGATTTTCCAAACTAATGACAAATCAAATATCCCTCACACAAATCCCATCATGGAATGGACCTCCTTTCATGGATGAGTAGACGGTAATGGTGTGGGAATATAAAGAGACAAGCTAGTACCCATGTGATGTATGATTTCTAAAACTAAACAAGTAGTGTCATAAAGAAACCCATTTTGATCAATATATCATATATAAATATATAAATAATACTCATGAAATGACAATGTGTCACTTAACATTACTTAGCCTAAGTTTTTAAATAGTTATTTATCTCTAGGATAAATCAATTTCATATCCACCACTTGATTAGAGTGCCTTCATTTGATATTGTGATGCTAGTAAACTAGTGAAGTCTATCTAACTACTTAGTCAATATCAACAAAGCAAGATTTGTTTAACACATATATACAAAAAAAAAGTTCATATATATTAATTCCTACTAGCAATCACAAAAAATGTTAAATACATCAATGATTAAATGCAAACATTCAGTCTATCAAATATATGAATGAATTGTCAATAATATCATTTAGTACATAATTAATAAATAAACAAGTGTAGATTATACTGATTGGGTTATGTGTGTGTATATGTATATGTATATGTATATGTATGTATATACATATATGTATATATACATATATACATACATATATATATATATATACAAACACACACACACACACAGATATATATATATACATATACATATACATACACACACACACACACACACACACACACACACACACACACACACACATATATATATATATGTGTGTGTGTGTATATATATATGTACGTACATACACACACACAGATATATATATATATATATATATAGACACACACGCACACACACACATATATGTAAATATATATATATATATATATATATATATATATATATATATATATATATATAGACACACACACACACACACACACACATATTTACATGTGTGTGTGTGTGTGTGTGTGTGTGTGTGCGTGCGTGTGCGTGTGCGTGTGCGTGTGCGTGTGCGTGTGCGTGTGCGTGTGCGTGTGCGTGTGTGCGTGTGTGTGCGTGTGTGTGTGTGTGTATAACACTTTTTACTCACTAACATAAAGCATGTTAAATGTATAAAAAGTAAAAAAAATGCATACATTTAATCAAATGTATGAATGTATCTAGACATAAAATTATAAATTGTACCATCTAAATATAACATACATTTAGATTATAGTTTTCAAATATAAAAAATATCATAGTTTGTTGTACATGAGCACACAACTAAATCATGAACAACAAGTCTTATAATTAAAGGTCTTATAATCTTAAATATTAAAAAAAGAAGTATAATTTCTACCAATTAGGTATATCCTATGTTTAAAATGCATATTAATATAACTTATAGAAGCACATATCAATACATTAATATATGTTATACATGTTTAAATATTTATACATTTTAGTTAATATGTACCACTCACTAGTTTTCATGTATCTATTTACCAACAATCAGTCATGATATATTCAAGAATAAGATAACTCATAACCAAGTTACACCTCATATGAATTTAATTCAAACAATTTATTATATTTCTAAGACACTATACTTATTTATATATAGTTTCCTATCCCTTGAACTCCTATAAAAATCCATCAACTAATAACATAGGCATAAGACTCAATACACCCATACATGTTATATATTTATCAATACTTAAATCCATTTGTAGATTTATTTTCCATATATAGACCCTTGTACATGTTAAATACATACTATAATCATCAATATATGAATATTGTAGACATTAATAGTCACTTAAAATTTTAATCGATGAATTCATAAGATTTCAATAACCAATCATAACAAAGGTGTTCATAGTTCTCACAAAACACATAATATTCCATTTTAACATTTATTACACTTTTTAAGTTGTTGTATGTATCCATAAATAGGTAAATATTGTTCAAAGTCTAAAACTTAGTTTTGAATCATCAATAGAACCTATATTGTAAAGAGACTTATCATTGTGATGATTTAAAGATCATCAACATGGTAATTTAGGAATAAAATTCATGAACTAATGTATAACCTTATAAACATTATATATTTGGTCACTAAATCACACACATGAACTAGTTACACCATGGTAATTCTATATTCATGTTTTTGGAATTTGACATAACTTTCAATATTAGGATTAATTGTAGGTATTTTGTATGTCATATATTAATTAGAGCATATAATTACATTACTCATCTTTTGATAATTATTTGTCAATTTCTTGGTACTTTTTAATCAAGGGGAAGTGTCTAAGGTCTTCATGAACATCATCCATTTTCCTCCTTCTAAGTGCATCCCTTCATTCATATATTATACTGTGAATGGATAAATTTACAAGGAAAGAGATATCATTTAGAAACATACATAAGATATAACACCAAGTTCCCAAAATTCCTTTTTTTTTTAATTTCAATAAAATGTACCAATTAAAATGTGTCTCATTAATTGACATGCATAGCTTGGTTTTGAATCAATATTTTGTTTCTTCTATGACAGTGCAGTGAATTATATTTTTAAAGGAGATGTTTTGTTATACCTAGGTCTGGAGATACATTCTAACAGTCATCTTCACCTCTAACTATGCTATTATGGCCTTGAAAAAGACATTCTGGCATATTTTCTATGTGGAGATTTATGCTACTTCCCACCTGAGATGTTACACTTGTTATGCTGGAGTTTTAAAATTTTGGCCAATATGATCCATTTATTTAATATTATCCACTAGATCTGTTGAAAATACTATTCATGATAAATTATTTATTCAATCATTCATGGATATAAAGCTAATGATATCTGAACTTTAAGTAAACATATGAGAACGTAATTTGATTTTGCATTTACAATAACTTTATAGAATAATTTAAAATTTTGACTTACAACTCATGAATTTAACAAAATAATTTATAGCATTCAACAAAAAATTGATAATAGAGTTCAGCACGAAGGCTTATGTCTCTGAGTCCAATATTGACCGATAAATTAATAAAAATGTTTAAAAATTACTTATAAATGTCTCCATATGGAAAAGTGAAAAACCACAAAGCTGTTCTTCAGGAAAAAATAATGCTAGTCTCTTTCAGTACATTTTCATGATCTTGACTCTATATTCCTCTACGATCCACTCAAACTCCTTTTTTATGTCTTCTAGTAAACTTGCTTGCTTCTTCATTGTTAACAATGATTATAAAATGAACCCTGAGCCTTTTATATACTGCTTAAACTTTTAGGTACAATGGTTAAGGTATATCTATTTACCATGAATGCTAAGGGTTTGAGTCTTATGCCAATGTTTTTGGTATTTGGCCAAATTCATTATCCCACATTCGTGGGTTCTCAAAATATATCACGGTATAGAATTTTTTCTAAAATGTCATTAGAATTAATCCCACATTCATGGGTTTTGAATTATCTTAAGGCTTGATTAAGCCTTATCTTCCATGTTAAATTTGTGGCTTAGGCCATGTTCTTCATTACTTTGTTTGGCTATTCCATAGTTATTACATGAATCTTTGGCTAAGTGGTGGCATGTTGGATTCATGTGTGAACTATGTGGTGAGTGTGGCATTCACATGTAAATTATGTGGTGGAATGTGGCTATAGGTGGTGGCTTGAGTTATTTCATGGAAATTATGTGAAGTTTTTGGTTAGAACATGGCATGTGGGTTCAACACGTGGAATGTGCGTGGGAACCATGGAAAATAGTAATGAAATTGGACTATGGGAGTTAATTAAGTGGTTGTAATCCACATGGTCGCTTGAGGACCCGCCACATGGTCCAATTTCCTCTTGCCACTTGTCAACCATTTTCCATGCCACTTCTTAACTACTCATCATGCCACTTGTTGACCACTCATTATGTCACTTGTCGACATCTAACCGGATGTTCTGTATAATCCCCAATTTTTTTGACTTTCCCAGTTTGATCTTGATGCATGATAACTTGTGTATACGAACTCTATTACATGAACCATAAATTTTACTAGAAATCTCACAATGAGCTCTTCATAGTGAAACTAATTTTAAATTGTTTCGTAATGGTCATTTTCTGTAGTTTGAGTAACTTTAACCTAATTTGACCAAATTTGATTGGAACTTTGACTAGTTGCACAAGTAGCATATGAGTTTCATTTTTTTTCTTACACATACCATTGAAAATCTATCAATAGGATATACACAATGGTGTAGGTTTTGATCTGATTTAGGATATTTTCTAAATTGTCTTCTAGATCAATCCTCCCCACTAAGAAGGACTTTTGTCCTAAAAATATTGTTACTAGACCTAGTACTCCACGTGAGGATCTTTTCATGGATCTGGCTCTCATCTCTTTAGCTCTATCTCAGATGATTTCCTAAATGTAAAATACCAATCTAAATGTCAATTGGTTTCATGTCTTTATATTTGAGACTGTTGCCTATCATGTGGTGTTATAACAATCATGACTTTAGAATTTACCTTTTAGATTTTTACCTAGCAACACAATTTAAAAAAAATCCCCTTCTTGGGTCTTTGAAAGACACTATAATTATTAGAAACATTGCTCATACTTGGGTCTTATGAAAAATACCTACATTTAGGTCTTACAAATATGTCTACATGCTTGTACACTCTATATAGATTAAAATATATAACCTATTTTCTGAGTTTTTCCTGATGCTTCTCATGATGACATCTTTATGTTACACTGTAGTGTTCCTATTTATAACATAGATGGTAAAATAACATTGGAGGTACCACTTTACCTATAGTAGTTACTGTCAATGTGCTCGCATGAGATATTTTATCCCATGTTTTATAATGCTATACTAATTTTCCCTCTTGAAGTAAGTTTATCTAATTCAACTTCATCTAAAAAGTTAGTGGTAATTATAAAACCTAATTTATAGGTTTCACTTACATGTACATCATTACCATCATTTATTTTTTATAGAGAATAGGGTTGTAAATGTAGCTTATTTTCCAAACCTAAGGTTTCTACAACATCTTCAAATATCATATTCCTTTGATAATTTACATCAAAAATAGCATCTATTTTAGAATTTTTAGCAATTATTCTTTTGAATAAATATTGTTTACCTTTTCAGGGTGATAGTTTTTTAGCTATCAATTTTTCATTAATTATCATCTCCCTCACTAATGTTATATCAGGTTTTGACTGACTAGATTCTAGCTAATGAGGCTATATATTTTGCTTGAATGAAGACGCAATTACAACCTTTACGTTAGGTTGTTGTTGACTTTGTTTATCTTCTTTTAGTATTTTCCCCTTAGAATTGAAATAAGAATCCAACTTCAAGTCTTCTTTAGGTAATTTCATTTCGTTAGTTTCCATGAACTTCCTTTTAGGAATCACTTGTGCATAATAAAAAAATACATTCAAGTATTTATTCTTTTCATACCTTGAAAAATCATTTGAAGATTCTTCATCCAATGTAACTATCACATCTTTGGAGAGTAATTTTGTGGCTCTTCAGGATGTTCTCACTTATTACTTGAGTAATCTTGCAACTTAACTTCTTGGGATACTTGTCCTTCACCTCTATATCCTAATCTTACATGGCGTGGTCTCTTTGCTTGCTAGATAGGTTGGATAATCCCTTGACCATTAATTCCAAGGCCTTTTCCTTCAAATCCCATTTTTTCTAATAGCTTATAACCTATTTCCTTCATGTGCTTTTCAAATGACTTTGATAAATGTTTAGGGTTAATATATTTAGTATCACTAACATTATCAATATAGCCAGAAGAATTGATTTCAGTTCTTTCATTCATAGAATTTTCATTAGAAGATACATTAATAATCATATC
>JARHVA010010487.1:0-50000 GCA_037957365.1 Torreya grandis | reverse complement strand
AATTAGTTTTGTCTACTTCATGCCACTGCATACAAAAATAATAGGGTTTGTTTTGTAATTTTTTTAAATCCACAAATCATGATGAAAATATTTTTGTAGCATTGCATGAGTTGAAGGAATATACAACTAAGAATGTCTTCATAGTTACAGCACATTAAGTACCAACTACAAAGCAGGAAATCCTAGGACCAGAAGTGGAGATGACTAGTGTGAATTAAGGTAGTCTAGAATGGATTCCTTCATCATATCAATATCAGATGCCTTCATCACCACAATATCAACCACAGGTCCTAGTAAGGTAGAATAATACATCATCTCCCTCATACCAATATTTTGGTCAGTATGCAAAACTGTGAAGCAACACGAATCCTCAAAAATAATAATCAAATTAGGTACCATGTTTCCCTTAGTATTAATATTGGGGGTATGATGTGTAATCAAGCCAATAAGGAGGATATGATTGACAACACCAACAAGGTTGGGGATATAATAGAATAGATGAGACTATAAAGGGGAATATAGGGGTAGATATGATGGAAATGTTTTTGTGCAAGCAATCACCTGGTAACAAAGAGATGAGCAAGGGTTACCACTTTTTTAAAAGCCTTAGGATTAGGTTATTATAAAATTTTACATAGATAAATATTATTTGCATCATAGGATGAGACCTTCTACTAATTTTACTAAAGTGTACACATTTATTGGTCTTATGGGATATTATAGGAAGTTTATTAAAGTGTATGCAACTATATCAAAACCATGGAAAAAATAGTGCACATAAATAAATATATATAATGGATAATATAATGTCAAATAAAATTCATTGAGCTAAAACAAAGTCTGGTAATGGCACTAATTCTAACCTATTTTGACTGGAAGAATCCATTTGACATGCACACAGATATTTTTGGTACTATCATAATACTCTAACACAACCAAGTGATGGAGTACTAGATCATCCTATACATTTTACTAAAAAAAATTTATTGAAAATTGAGAATAATTATACTACTACTGAAAAAGAGGATTTAAACATGGTTTTTGCACTAGAAATGTTTTAGCACTACTTGTTACCTACACCATTTGAGTTCTTCACATATCACGAGGAACTATGATGCCTAGCTAATAAGACCATGTTAGGTGGATGCATATCTAGGTGACTTATGCTATTTCAAGAATTCTAATTTTGTTTTAATGTCAAACCAAGTCAAGAAAATGTTATACCAAATCACCCTAGGAGACTTCATAATGGGGAGGAACTAGATGATCTTTAAGATAAATCTACATATGTGCATCTATTCATAACTATTGTAATTCTCAATAATATAGAATATATTGAAAATTTTATGGACCAAACAACCTTCCCTCTACATTATATAGAGTGAGAAAAAAATTAAATAGTCACTCAAGCTATACTTTATAGCCTCATTAATGGGTTTTTGATCAAGCTTGACAAAGATGATGTTATGGATAGATTAGCTTTAGAGTGTGAATGACCTTAGTGGTTATACGAATCACATCAAGAGATTGTAGAAGTACATTTCATAGGTAAAGCTAATGCAAGGAAATTTTTATAAAGTGGGCTCTTATTGCCTACGTTATCTTAGAATGTGTATAGAGTTAACAAACATTGAGATGTATGTCAAATAAGGGGAAAGCCAAATCAAAGAGATGAAATGCCTTTGGCTCCAATGTTTATGGACAAACATTTTGAGAAATGGGGAATCGACTTTAATGGTATTATAAGTCCACCAAGGAAAAAATTTTCATGTAGGATATATTATTACTATGATAGGTTATTTCACTAAATGGGTGGAAGCTACTTCCACTCCAATCTATGGTATGAAAGATAATGACAAATTTTTATATGGAAACATAATTATAATATTTAAAATTCTACTTTATTTGATCAGTGATACAAGTACACGTTTTCAAAAAAATACTATAAGAGCACAACTTTTGACTACAAGCTAAAACATCTAATAAAGTTTTGGGGAAAATGCTAACAAAAAATTGTAATGTATAAAGGCGAGATAGTGATTTCAAATTATTATGATTCTATGGGCCTATAGAACACATTAAAAAGAATATACATGGTTAACTCCTTTTCAATTAGTATATGGCCTTGAGGTAGTAATACCTATGTAACATCTTATTCCTAGTTTGTTCATTTCCATGGTTATGAGATTAGGGGATCAATATTCACTAAATGTACCATTTATGGACTTAAGAAGGATGGAAGAAAAGAGATAAAGGGAATAATGGATTAAAAACATAACAAGTAGAGTCATATGGCATGGCATGATTAAAACTTATGATCTAAGGAATTTTACTTAGAACAAGTATTTTTTTATGATATAGTATATTTAAACCATTACTAGGAAAATTGTGCACTAGATGGAAATAACCCTATAATATTCACGAAGTATCACAAAAAATTACCATAGTTCTAAAAGACTTATAGGGAATCCTCTCACTAGGATGTATAAATGGCTATAGGATTAAGCCTTAATGCCTTTAATACCTATTAAAAATTGAAATTTTGAGTGTGTGTTAAGTGGCACCATGTAGTTAGGATTTTATTTAATATTATTGTTTTTGTTTAATTTTCTTAGGTTAGAATGTTTTTAAATTATGTTCATTACAATGCAACACATCCCAAAAATCAAAAAGTAATTATAATTGTAAGGCATGATCTCATTCTAGAGATAGCTCACAGGAGATAGTTAGGCATAACTACATTGAGGATATTATTTAAGTTAAGTAACGTGGAGTCAAAGTAGATGTAATAAATTAAAGGCTAATTGTCACGCCATACCATGAATGATGCAAGTTTCAAAACATTACATTATTTTTGAGGTAGAATGAATAACAAATGTAGAAGTTGATAGATAAAAGAAATTAAATAGATGAAAATTTAGACAGTCACATCAAATAACTATAAAATGTGTAAATCAAAGATTTTTTAAGAATAAAATATCATTATCAGGATAACTCATAGCAAGTTATATTAATAAAGAGAGGAAAACTTGTGCGTAAATAGTTAGTGCATATAGATCAATCAACAAGGTAAAATTAGGAGACAAAAACTATATAAGAATGAGGTATGGATAATACCAAAACATTACAAACTCCACTAACAAGATAAATCTATGATCTACTTCCAGAATGCATTCTTTTGAATAAATTTTGAAATAGAGCCTGATCACACATAATAATCATTTATCATAGAACATCAATATAGACATGGATAAAGGGTACTTGTTTATCCCACTCCAAGATGTACAAAAGGAAGATATGGGGATTGGGTTAGGTATTCACCAAACCCAGTATAATGATATCGATCCTTTTGATTTCACTAATGTAGTAGAAACTACTCTATTTGACCAAGATCCTCAAGGAGCCACACAATCAAGAGCTTTCACACATCAACATCCATGTCAAGGTTTTGACATATAAAGGCTAATTAGGTTGTCTACATTTGAGCAACTAGATGAGGTCAGATGAACATGTTGAGTCATTATAATTAAGGAATTATACATGTATCCTAAGATATTACAATTTAGATCACTAAATTAACAATGGTATGATCCATTGGCCTTCTAAATTGAGTGAATTCCATCCTTAAATATAAATATACATCACCTCTAATCCAAAAATTCAAAGTAAAATAAGAAAGAACAAGATAAATCCCACCAAAAATAATAAAAGGTTTAATTTGTGCAACATAAGTAGGTGGACTAATAAGAACAAGCTAAGGATGTTAAGAAGTAACATAAGCATGTGGTGGATGTTCATGTAACTAAATTCAAAGCTAAGGATAAAGTTGAAGTCAAATCTAAGGTTGAGGTAGATGCTAAATCTGAGGCTCAAGCTCATACTACAACTAAGGCTGAGGAGGGGTCCAATGTTAAAGATAAAGTAGATGTTAAGGCTAGAACTAAAGTTATAATTCAAGCCAAGAAGGATAACGAGGCTAATAAATAGTCATAAATATAGATCACAACCCAAATAAAGGCCAAAAAATATGAATTCTAGTCTAAATGCATGGATCTAGCTAGTGGTTGTGGGATATCCCAACAACATCAACTGGACGAACCATCTTCTTGATTTCAATGAATTAATTTATACTAGCTCAATCAACATTGGCATTCACATCCATGAAACATGATACAAATTTTGTGGAAACATCTTTGGATGTGACTTAGCTATTTATATCAAATAATATTTAAGGCACTATTGCATTTTAAGAGTTGATTACATATAAGTCTTCAGACTTGGAGCAGGAAGCTTGAAGGCTATATGAATAAAATGCCAAAGTAGAAAACTAGTTGGAAAAGGCATGTGAAATAATAATTAACTCTTTTCCTACCTTAGTTATGCAAGAAATAGGTGATCAAGTAATGTCTGAAGATAAACAAATCATTTCTCCTTTGATACAACCTACAAAGGATTTGGTAGGTGCACATATAGGGCTTGAGTTATGCACATAATGGCTTGCTGTCTAAAATAAGAAAAAAATTATCTAAAAATTGATTGAAGAATATGAGTAGGTCTTAAATATATCTACATAACATGTCAAATAAATACCCTAGGATATGGTAAATTGGAGACAACATCTTAATTAGTCTTTGACTACTATGAAAATTGAGTTTACCACTACCAATAATTCTAAAGCAATAATGGTTGACCAAATGAATACTCTAGATCCAATGGGTAGGGAACTCAAGTAACTTATGGATTCCAAGGATGTTATAATTTAGAAACTAGATAGTTTACATATTAAAATAATATACAATACCTTTGTGGCCATTTAATCCCAATAGATTACCAATAGATTAGATGACATAGTATTAGATATTCAACTAAAAATATCTAATTCCAAATCACTACTCACCATTATAGATGATGAAGATGTGAAAACCATAAAGGTGATTCAGATGCCTCTACACATTCTATTCTCTATGGTCTTTGAAGTGCTCACAAATTGAAAAATGATTAAACATGATCTATCTCAAGTCATTCCAGTTATTGCCCAAATAATATATGAGACAAAATTCATTCTTTCATAGTAGCTCCATCAAATTATAAAAACAAAATATAGATGGAAAGGCGTAATCTCAACAACCACCTCTAGAATTAGGTGCATTATAACCCATTAGGTTGATAGCCAAATAGATGTAACAACCTTCATAGTAGCGCAATCAAATTTCTATACTATCATAGAAGTAGGTACTGTGCATTATAATGTTGTGACTTCAGAAACTTTTTAATTTTTGTAAAATACCCTAGACATTAAGAATAGGGAAAAATAGTTGAAAACCTATAAAGGGAAACCACCTAGTTACTCTAATATTTTGAAAACCTGGAAGGGTAGTAGCATAGTATGATACTTAGTTGAAAAGCCAAAAGGGAGGATCAATAGTGTTAAAAGGGATAAAATTGATAAGTGACCCCTGGAGCAATTACTGAAACTTTTGGTAATGGCTCTCTTCTTAGCTTAGTTCAAAATAGGTTACATATTTGTCTTGAGATGAGACAAATAGGAAAGTGTTTAGTGTGGATTAGATCATGGATAAATTGAAAAATATAATAAAAAGGCACATGTTTAAAGTATATAGTTTTATCTATTGTAAAACTTTTGTATGTATTTGGAATGATAAGCCTAATCAGGTGATAGAAAAATGCAAAGAGTATTTATTTAATTTTTATATCAAAAGGCTAGAATGATAATAGGTAAAGGATTGTAACAGGCTATATATATCACCTTGTTGTAATAGAATATGGTTCCTATGTGTTGATATAGATTAATATACTAGTTCAAATATGGTTTCCCTAATCTTATTTTACATATGGTTGTGCATCATAATTACTCTGATTCACTTTAAAATATTAAACATATGTTATGCCATTATGTTCCATCTTTTGTTACAATTGTATTCTTCCTAATCTATATGTGCAATTTTGTATGTAAATTATGAATTATAATTTTCTTTGGGTTTTTTTTTGCTTCCCACTATATAAACTATATCTATAATTAGCAAATTCTAGAGTATATCTAGGAACCTATGCTAACACTAACAAAATCAACGATTAGTTGGACAACCATAAGGAATTACACTAGTAAATAGAGATAATGAATAATATATTAAGAGTATAAATAAATACAAAACTTGGGTATGATAAATATTTTTAAAATAGGAATAGGGCCAGAGTATTTAATATTATACTTATGGCATACCTCTATATAATATACAATCAATTACTTTATGTGAATTTAAGATTTTTATATAGAACCACAATATTGAATTTACAATCCCTATAAAAATAAATATTCAATTAAACCAGAACTCACCACTAATTTAGCTAGTTTACCTATTAAAATCTTAAATAATAAATACAAAACATCTTTCTTATTTTTTGCATGTAGCTCAAACATAGTTCTTATAATTATAAATTCAAAACGTAATGTCATGCTTCTATAAGTAACATCTAAGATGAAATAAAATATAAAAGATAAACAAAGGTGAAAGAAGATAGAGTTGTGATGCAAAAAAATAGGCCAATCTTCCACAGGCCATAAATTTTCACCTATAGCGTTGTTTTAGTTCTTATTTTCTTAGAGTTGATTTTAATATTCTTGGACGCCATACATGATCATCTGAGGGTTTGAAATTACTTTTTTATGATTTTTTCAAGAATTTCTTATTCTTAGAAATTTTATATGTTTATGTCTGGACATCAACATTAGTTGAATTTTGTCTGATAGGTTAATTTTAGCATTTATGATATTTTGGGAGATTTTTAGAGCTATGTGAAATTTCATGTGAAAATTACTATAAATAGAATATACTAAAAATAGATATTTTTATTTTATTTTAGTTTTTTCAAAGAAAATCATGTCAGCTCTAAATTATGAGTTGAGGCTTATTTAAGCATTAATTGGTTTTGTAATTATTTCAAGTCATTAAATATGAATCAGTTCAGAGAAACCATCATTGGTCTCCTCAACCTCAAGATCAAATTTACAGTCTCTCCAAAAAGAAATCCTTAATTAAACCATAACTCATCACTACTTCAGCTAATATTGTTTACCTATTAAAAGATTAAATATTAAATGCATAATGTTTTTCTTTTTTTTGGAGGGATTGTAAATATGATCTTATGTTTACCTATTAATTTTTTCTTTTTTTTTGAATGCAACTCAAATTTAGTTCTTATAAAATTCAAAAGTCAAAAAACAATGTTGTCCTTCTGTAAGTGACATCCAAGATGTAATAAACTACAAAACACAAATGTAGGTGAATCTATATCGATTTGATAATTATTTATATGAAATGGTAATACAATATAAATATTATCATATCATTACAAATTTTATAAATTTACAAAATATAAAACCTATTATACAATCCATCATGAAGGAATTAAGGGCAAATGCTCCTCCGATTAGGAACAACTCATAGTTCATGAAGCTACAATTATTCAATGGTGTATTGAGTTTACCCCTCTCTTGATTATCATATTATTACAATGTTTGGAAAGTTATAAAATATAACAACTCTTATAAAACCCATCATGACATAATGAAGTGCAAATGCTCCCCCAATTGAGAACAACTCATAGTTAATGAAGCTACAATTACTCAATGGTGTCTTAAGTTTACCCCTCTCTTAGTTATCATATCATTACAATGTTTGGAAATCTACAAAAGATAAAAATTCTTATATAACCCATCAACGATTTCAAATAGTTGAAGTGGATTGAGGGTGGATGAATTATATAACTTCTAAACATTTACAATTTTATGTATTGAGATGTTGATTTTATTTAAATAAATGGTATTACATTTACATAATTTAAATTTCACCATAGATATTGTGTTATATTTATATATTGAAGGAAACAAATGTCATAACATAAATAAATAATAAAATAATATTTATAACATTTACATTTTTTAGGTAATGCTTATCAAATAGGGAAAAAAATAATATGATGCATAGTTGTTCAACTAAGCAGTGAACCATTTTTTATTCACCGAGGTCTCATCTCCTTGGTATTGATCATGTCCAACTAAATAACCAATAATTATTTAACATTTGAATTATAATAATATAGTTTCAATACCATTCATTACCAGTCTTAATCTCAATCATGTATATTTTTTAATGAAAATGGGTTGAAGGAGGCACCACGCATGCTAATTACTAACAAAACCTCTAATAAACCCTTTTACACATCTTCAGTTATTTAAAAATAATATTTCAAATAATCCATTTTAGAGGATGAGAAAATCTACTATGGCATCAATCCTTTTCTTAACACTCTAAATAATTTATGTGAGAAATGTATCCAAGGTGATTATCTCTATCTCTCTACTCTAGCACCAAGCATTTTCCTGACACTAAAGAATTTATGTGAGACATGTATCCAACATGAATCTCTCTCTATATCTTTCTCTCTCTATCTCTATCTCTCTATCCATTTCTCTTTCCCTCCTTTTTTATTATATACTATGAGAATCCATTAAAAAAAATTGTAACATGCTCTACATAAGAAGGGTTTATACATTCGTCTCTAAGTTGTAACATAAGTCCACCTTAGATAATGTGTTATATTTATATATTGAATGATAAAAGTATTGAAAAATAAATGAAGAAAAGGATAAAGGAAATAATATTTAGAAAATCTACCATTTTTAAGGTAATAATTATCAAATAGATAAAATAACAATTTATGCAAACTTATTCATCCAAATAATGAACTATATTTTATTATTGGTAAATGACAGAATTTTAAAAGGGACTCATCCTTTAAAAAATGGATGATAAAGATAAAAAACAAATATTAATGAAACACTTCTACCAGTATGACACGAATCAAATAATAAGAAAATAAAATAAAATTTTTACCTATTTAGTTTGATGATTTCAATAAATTTATATTTATACAAAAATATGCTTTTATTTATACATCTATTATTTGTCATTCTATAGTCATACATTTGGGTGCATATAATATATAATGGGATTTAAAAAAAATCATACCACATATGTTAAATAAATAATGAATGCAAAGCTTACAAATACTATTAACTTACACATCAATCTTGACATGCGTCATTCTTGTCTTTTGATTACATTGGGAGCTTCTCAATTGACACTTATTTGTATATTTTATTTCTTTTCTATTAATATTAATTAAAATAATTATTGAGATATTTGAAAATAGTTTAATTTTTAGTTTAAAGATAATAATTATAATAATATCTTAAAAATTAAAAATATTAAAAAATAAGTTATTAAAAATATATGTGGATTATTTATAATAAATATATATACAATTTTTAATTTATTAAAAGTGTAATAAGAAAAAGGTTAAAATTATTGTAATAACAGGAGTGAATTCAACATCATGTTAGTTGATCATTATTTTAAGTAATTTTAAATAATTGTGTATAGAGTGAATATTTTTAAATATATAAAAATAAACCACTACCCAGAAAGAAACTAGATTCAAAGCTAAATATATGTAGTCATAATTAATACAAAATAGCCAAAATAAAATTACTTTTTCAAATTATTTGAATCATTAACCATTTTAATAAAGATAAAATACAATGTATTTATTCAATTGCATGTGAAAATATTTTTCTAATAAATAAATTAAACATTATAAATTTATCTAAATAATAGAAATGAAACAACTTTCATGAAATATAAACTAGACTTATTTCTATACTTTCTAAGGATTTATTGTTCTAAAAATAGATTAATTGAATATTAAATAAATTACATGTCCTTTTACATGATGTTGTGTGATATAGAATTAGAACTCAACAATAATTAACCAACATTCTCCCCCTTGATGTTGAGTGAACTAATAATTTGATGTCATAGTTTTATAATCAAACTTTTGGCATTGCTTTAGTGAAGATATCTCCAACCTATTCTTGTGTGTTCAACTTGCATCAAATATAAACTAAACTTATTTATATCCTTTCTAATGATTTATTGTTCTAAGAATAGATTAATTTAATATTAAATAAATTATATGTCCTTTTGCATGATGCTATCTACTATAGCACTAGGACTCAACAATAATTAACTAACATTCTCCCCCCTAATGTCGAGTGAATTAATAATTTGATCGTAGAGTTTTAAAATAAATTTGTTTCCATCACTTTAGTGAATTATCTCCAACATGTCCCTGTGTGTTTCTATACTTCAATTCTACATCATTCTTCTAAACCAAATCTAGAATAAAATGGTACTTTAAATCAAAATTCTTTGACTTGTTGTGATGTACTAAATTATTTGCTAATTTGATAACACTATCATTATAAAAAAAATCACTATAGGTTGATGTTATTTCTCTCTAATTTATTCTAAAACCTTTTGAGGACACAATGCTTGTGTACCTATTGAAGTGACTGCATTATATTCTTGTTTTGTAGATGAAAGAGAAAATAAACTATGCTTCATTGAACTCCATGTAACCAAACTGGAACCAAGTGAAAAATAATTCCCAAATGTTGAATTTTGGTCATCCAAAGTACCTCCCTAATCAAAATCACTAAAACTAAAAATTTCAAACCCTTTAGTAGCGTAATAAGGAATACTAAAGACAGTAATACATTTAACATACCTCAAAATTCTCTTGGCTACCTTAATATGAATTTCAGATGGATCAAACATATATCTTGATAGAAGAGAAACTCAATAAGTATTATTTGGTCTTGTGTGAGTTAGAAACATTAAAATTCTAGTTGAATACTTGTATAAGTTGTATCATCAAATATTTCATCACCACATTCTCTACATAGGATAACTCTATGAGCAATTGGAGTCGAGACTAGTTTACAATCACCCATATTGAATTTCTTCAACATATCATTTGGATATTTTGTTTGTCAAATAAATATGTCATCTTTACATTTATGAACCTCCATCCCTAAAAAATATTTCATGAGACCTAAATGTTTCATTTTAAATTCATTCATCATTAAAATTTTCAATTCATCCTTCATCTTAGAATTACTACCCATATATAATAAATCATCAACATACAAACATACAATAAGGATATCATTACCTTCTAGCTTGTAGTAAAGAGTAGGATCACTTTTTCTTCTTTTGAATCCATTGTACTAAAAATATCCTTCAATCCTTGCATACCATGCTTTGGGTTCTTTTTTGAGGCCATACAAAGCCTTCTTCAACTTGTAGACTTGACATTATTTACCTTGCACTTGAAAACCTTGTGGCTCTTATACATAGACTTTCTCTTCTAAATACCCATTTGAGAAATCACTTTTCACATCCATGTAATGATTTCTTCATTTATTTTGAATTGATAGAGAAATAATCATTCTAATAGTCTCTTTTCTTGATATTGGTTCAAATGTCTCCTCATAATTTATGCAATACCTCTATGTGAAGCCCTTAGTAACTAATCTTGTCTTGTGTGTTTCAACACTTCAATCACTATTATACTTACTTTTTAGGCACATTTATTACCAATCTTTTTCTTTTCATATGGAAGCTCTATAAGCTTCTAAGTATTATTCATGTTCATATAATCTATCTCGTTTTGCATTTATTTCACCTAAACATCATTAGTACTTGAACCTTCAAAATATAATGGTTCAAAATAAACTTTTTTAATTAAAGAATAATTTATTGTCTCACCTCTTAGACATTCTTCATATGTTTGGCTTCTTGTACGCTGATGAATTTCACTCAAGATTTTTTACCTTCCTTGAAGAATTAGGAATTGAAGCTAAAGTTGTGATTAGAATACATGCACTAGATGAGGGGTTATTTAAAGGACTTGTAATTTAATATGTAATTATGCTTGGAATAAATGCACTAGATGAGGGGATACTTGATGTACTTGTAGAACTTGGTATTGAAGTAGTTCATTATCATGAACATGCACTCCTCCTTCATCAAAATTAACATATATTGACAAAATTACACTATTAATGATATGATTAAAAATACTATAAGCTTTGATTTGTTCACTATAATAAAAAAATACGAAACTCACTCCTTGGATATAATTTATTCCTTTTCTAATTAGCAACATGAACATAAGCTAAATAGCTAAAGACTTGGAAATATTTTACATTAGTCTTATTTTAATACCATGCTTCATGTGGAGTCATATTTTCATGTGCACTAGTGGGACTTCAATTGAGAATGTATACTATTGTAGAAATTGCATCACCCCAAAAAGAGTTATTCAATCCCTTTGTTTGTAACATGCTCCTTACAATTTGAACCACTATATGGTTCTTCCTTTTAGCCTCACCATTTTGTTGAGGCTTGTAGGTAGTTGTGAGTTCCCTTTTGATGTCATTCAAATCATAATAATTCATAAAATCATTTGAAAAAAATTCACCTCTACGATCATTAGTTAAGTACTTTTTTCTCTAACCACTTTAATTATCTACAAGGGTTTAAAATATCTTAAATGTATCAAATTCTTTTTTTTTTTTCTTAAAAAATAAACCCAACACTTTCATGAATAATCACCAATAATTGTAATGAAATATGATGAATCACCCAAACATTTTATTTATAAGTTGATGATAAGCCCTCCATGCACTACATTTTGGAAACTTTTCTATTGCATGTTTCCTTTTAACACATCCTTCAGAAACTTCCTTATGTTATTCAACCTTCGGAAAACCATAAAGTAATTATTATGATGTTTGTAACTTTAAAATTTTAATATTCAAGTATTCATACCTAGGATGCTATAACAAACTTTTATCTTCATATGCCATATTTACAAGGCTGTTATTATGCTTTGCAAACTTCAATGGGAACATCTTATTCTTAGACATAGGTAAAATTATAAAAACCTTATTTCCCTTATCTTTTCATTGATCCTGCATTATCTGTCATCAAAAACAACCTTATTTTTCTTTTCACATAGCTTTCTGACACTAAGTAAATTATGTTTCAAATTTGGGGTGTAATAAATATCATTAATACTTTTCTTAACTTCTATAGTATTCACCTTCATATTTCCTTTTGATGCAACCTTAAAATATTTATCATCCAAAGTTTGATACTGGTTTTGAATTTTCTATTTGTTATAGAAAACAACACATTATTTCATGGCATTTGATTAGAATAGTGTAAATCTAGATACCAAACCTTATTAAGACTATTTTCAGCTTTATAATATGAAATGAATAAATTACATGAATAATTTACACCCTTATTATCATTATTATCACATTTATTTTCATTTCCTTATTTTAATCTACATTGCCAATCAAAGTGACCATACCTATGATAGTAACAATATTGAATATTTATTTTACCAAATATACCTCTACCTTTGCCTCTTACAGCCAAACCACCTCTTTTTCTTCTCTATCCTCTTTAATAATTATATATTATTAAATAATTTTAATTCATGTCTTTACCTTGTCCTTGATTTATTTTGAAATTATCTTGGCCTTGTATATGGATATTCTTATTGCAAGTGCTGGTACCTTCAATATTTATGATTTTTAATTATGATGTGAAATCCTTCTCATCACATTCATTTTATTGTGTTTGTTAGTTTTTATTCATGGGACACAAGAGATCCAAATAGGTGATCAAACTCAAGAGTATTCAAATTTTTGCTTTCTTTATAATGATGGAAACATTATTCCACCTTGGTGTTAGAGATCTTAACACCTTTTTAACAACAACCTCTTTGTTCAACATTTTTCCAAGTCTACACATCTTGTTTACTACATCCTTTACTCTTGCATAGAAATCACTCACACTTTGAGCTTCTTGCATCTTCAAATTTTCTCTTCAATGTTTGTAATATATCCACTTTGAGTTGCTCATTGCCTTGGTAAGGTTCTTCTAGTGTCTTATAGGGATTCTTGGTTGTCTTTGTAACTATAAGTCTTTGAAATAGGCTCTTGTCTAGATCTATTTGAATATGAAATAAAGATTACGAGTTATTATTAGCTTAATTCTTGGCTTGTCTATCATCGGTTGGAATAGTGTCCCTATCAACTGGTTCATCATAACCAGTTTATAAAATCTCTCACATTTATTCTCCTATCAAAAGAGTCATCATCTTGATGATCCAGTAATCATAATCATTACCACTAAATTATGGTCTAGGAAGATTGTTAGTTTTTGACATGATTAATTGTTAGAAAGATAAGAAGCATAAAACAACCACCCAAACATTACTCTAATACCAATTGAATATTTTTAAATATATAACAATAAACCACTACCCACAAAGAAACTAGACTCACAAGTAAATATATATATTATGCATAACCAAAAAAAAAATAAAAAAAAAGCCAAAATAAATTTACTTCTTGAAATTATTCGAAACATTCTCCATTTTAATAAATATCAAATACAACGTATTTATTAAATTACATGTGAAGATTCTTTTCTAATAAATAAATAAAACACTCTAAATGTTTCTAAATAATTTTAAAAAAATAAAAAATAAAAAATCATGAGATATAAAATAAAGTTATTTCCAACCTTTATAAGGCGTTATTGTTCTTCAAATAGATTAACTTAATATTAATTAAATTGCATGTTCTTTTGCATGATGTTATATGATGTAGAACTAGTACTCAATAGCAATTAACCAACATAAACACATAATATACCATGGAAAATTTTAACCATAAACATGAAATGGTACATATTTATACTAAATATAATAAGATATGTGTGATCTACGTGAATTGTAGTAGATAAATAACCAAATAAATATTGGTTGTGTTTGGAGTGGAAATCTAAATGGGGGGACATACGAAAATAAATCATATAACCTAACATATAAATGCATAGTACGCAACTTAGTTATCTAATAGTTAGATTTGTTTTGTTTATAAATGTACTCAATCTAACTCACTCTAATATGATATTAATGTTTTGTTATTTATTAAAGGTACACAATTTTACTAACTCTAGTATCTAGATCTATATGAATAGTGGTAGATATATAATTAAAGATAGATTGGTTATGTTTGGAGTGAAAAGATACATAAAGATTCATATGGGAATACATCATATAAATTGGTATGATATATATGCATACATAGTATGCAAATAAAACTTAGTTATCTAAAGTTTGGCTTGATTTCTTGTTTATAAAAGTACCTAATTTAATTAACTCTAATATGGTGTTATTGTTTTGTTCCTAGTTTTACTAACTCTAATAGACATATTAGTGTGGGGACACATAAAAGATATAAGTTGGGAAAATACATGATGTCCATAGTTATGGTGTCAATCATGAGATACACTGAGAGGGGGGCACATGAATTAGTATATCATAAATCTTATAAAAATTTCCTTAATCAAATTCCACTTAACCGTACATTCAAGATATGCAATAAAAATGAAATAATAAACACTGCACAAGATAGAGAGAGACACCAAATTTAATGTGGAAACCCAAAATGGGAAAAACCATGGGGAACAATCTCAATTATATGAATGAGCACCAACTCAAACTATAATATTTGTAAGCACCAACCCCTTTGCTGAGCACCACCACAATAATTATTCATGAGCACCAACCCCTTTGATGAGTACCAACCCCTTTTTTTGAGCACCAACATAGCAACAATTCATGACCACTAATCCACAAGAGCACCAACCCCTTTTATTGAGAATCAACCCATAGGATCACCAACCCCTTTTGTGTATACCACATAATTATCTCTCAATCTTTCTATCTCAACAAATGATAGTTCATTACAATATCTCTTTCCTCTCTCTCTCCTCTACTCTTCTAAGCTAGATATTACTATTACAAATCATACTCTCTCTTCCATATTACAAATGGCTTCTTAAGCCTTTATTTATAGCTTTCCAAATGACCTTTGGCTTTCACCGTTTGTGACCCTTCAATCCTAACGGAAAATGGCACCAAACTTGTATGAGCCTTTGTATCCTTACATTTGAAAATTCATATGGTGACCCTTCATAAGCAAAAGTGTCCTTTCCTCTTTTGTCTTTATCTTGGTGACTTTTCGTATTCCTCAAAGTGTCCATTCATGAGAAATTACACCCTTCCTCTTTTATCGTCATTTGGTGACTCTTGGAATTTTCCAAGATGACTCTTCATGGGAAATTGCATCCCATTCCTCTTTTGTCTTTACCCCATGACTCTTTGACTTATCCATGGGCCCTCTTTTGACTTATATGCAACCAAAAATACATTTGTTAATATTAAATAAATATTAACACACATTATCCAAGATATTACTATTACCAACATCATTAAATGTAATGGGGCATTTATCACCAATAATGCTAGACCTTTGACATCAATGACAATATTTCTAGCATATGGACAGTTGCCACACAAAAATGACAAGAGTTAATGCAGGATATTATACAATGCCATAGTTTTCAATGTCAACAAAAAATAATAAACTATAATTTAAATATTCATATGACACCAATAATAAATAATTTAAATGTCTCAATCATGCTTGAGTTGGTAATATCACATGTGAACATTATTAATAATGTTAAAGAGGCATGGTATCCTTTTAAATCCTCTAAAACATTAAAGAAGGATGTTGTTATCAAATTTGTAAACTCTATGCAATATTGGATCAAATGAATTAGTAAGTAGGGTGATTTATGTAGCCAATGCTAATGGCATCTTGAAGATATGCAAATATTGAGAGGAAATATTTTCCATGAAACATATTCAAATTTTTACATCTCAAGAAGCCACTGTGAACCTACATTCATTGACGAAGGGATGTTACAATTTAGCAAAAGAAGAAAATCACATTGAATATGGAAATGTTCTCATCATGAAATCTAGTACCTACAAGTGACATAAGGATAAGTCCAAAAGTTTTCCCAACCATTCAATCAATGTAGAAGATAATATTGAAAGGAGGGAAAGGATTGACATCATAGAATGAATTCTCACAAGGCTTTGTTTTCACTTTCATATGCAAGAAGCGATGGATATGACAATTGGGCTATGATATGGCTATTATTTTAATTGTCACTACATTTTTATATTATTAAATAAGGTATATTTATAATTTTATTAATGTTAAAAGGAATACTTCAAATACATTTAAAAGAATATTTCAAAATCAATATGTTAAATTTTAGAGAAGAAATTGTAATGAGTAATATGATAAATTTGATTGGTTGGTGCAAAAAGGTTATTTGCCTAAGTAAAACTATTAGTTCCCTCTATTGATAGGGACTGATAACTACTAACTAAAATATTTGAGTAGTTAATTAAATGGATAACTAAAACTCTATAATTAGTTGTTATGCTCTATAACTAGTTGTTATACTCTGCTAGCCATTATGCAGGCATTAGAGATTGAATTTTTGGTTCCATATATCCCATTAGAATAGAGTAAGACATGGTAGTTGTAAGCTCTAATTTAAAATGCTTTCCCACTCTCCCCCAAAAATTTATGACTCTGTTCTACTTCGTGAGAGGAATGATGTCGTGGAGACTATTGACAAGCTATCTATGGAGCCTGGGGATGTTTTTCATGGACTAAGAAAATGTTTTTTGCACTCTAAACATGCCATTAAGCTTGTTCTCCATGTACTAACAAACATTTATCCTTTGTTATGTTTTTTTTACACTGCATTAAGAGGTATTCACTATAACAAAGAAATCATTGTGTCTTATGCTTTAGTAATTGTTGCCCACCCTATTACACTTCCACCTGTGGTGTTTCCTCCTATAGAGCTATTTGGACCATTTTCCTCTTGTTAAGCAACCTTTACTACAAATGTTGTGGAAGGACTCATTGATGTAATAGTGAGTCAGGCTTAGTTGTCTTTGGAGGTGATCGAAGTTGTCCCTTTGGTTGATACCAAGCCTTTTATCATGACTTTTTAGGCTCCCATGGTTATTTTTATCGATCATCCTCCTCTGCCTACTCTCTTGAATGGTACATGTGGTGGTCACCCTTTAGTTTATTCTTATATCTCTCCCCCTAAAGGCCATCTACCCTTTCTTTTATTGGATTCCTTTAGGGCAGTGGTTGGGAACCTTGCGATACACTAGGTGTATGTTAAATCCAAAAATGTTCTCAACACATATCATTAGTAGTCTGACTTCTACAAATCTTAAATCCCCTTTAGCTCTAACTCTACAACCCCTCCACTGGTGGATTCTTCCTTTTTATCCTTAATAGCTTTTTTAGAGGACATTCATCTTTGTAATGTTTAGATTAATGTCTCCTCATTGGTTTCAGAGCTAGTTAACCCAAAGCCTCCTCTGTTATAAATGGAAGATGAGATTGGTAGCAAATCCTTGATTTGAAAATGTTTAGGGAAATTTACTTATCCTTCAATTATCTCTACTTGGGCCTCAAAGGAATGGTGATCCATCAGCCTTACCTCCTTATCCTTGTTATATGCTAGTATTTTATTGGTACAATTTCAAATCCTAGCTAACCATAATTTTTTGTGGAATTTTAGTTTGTGGTTGTTCAACCAATCAAGCCTTTTTTTTAACTTATGAAAATGATTCTTCTCATAATATATGGTTAAAATCAATGATGTCATAATGTGGATTTCGCTTCATTTTCTCCCTTCAGCATTGAGGAACATTCGATTCATCAAACTCTTGGAAGACAAGGTTGGTTATTTCATGAAGATTGGCATTGATTCCTAGAACTTCATCACTATATGTGTTTGTTCTAATATTGACCTCTCCAAAATGCTCTCCTTTTTGTTTAGTATACTTTCCTCTCGAGGCTTATGGCCTCAACATCTCAATTATGAAGGCCTTCATTTCCATTATTTCCATTGTCACCCCCTAGTCATTACATTATTGAGTTCCCCTCCATGTCTCGATAGTGTCATCAGCTAGTTTTGAAGAGGAAATAAGGGGAGCCTAATATGCTTTTCACATGGTTTAATCATAAATTTATTTATAGATACCCTTCCTACCACTTGAAAGTTTTGATGGACGTTGTTATGCATAGCCCTACACCTGTTACCCTTGGCCACCTCCCCTCCCCCATCAGTTTGCTAAGGTGCCCCCTCCCCATCCCAGACCATCCTTTTTTTGAAAGACCCCTTGAAGGATAATTTGACCTCTCGATCAATCTCTCCTCAAGGGAAACATTTTTGGGATTCCCCTTTGAGGCCTTCTAAGCATCATGCATATGGTGTTGTCTCTTTGAGGAAGAAAGGATGTAGATCAAAGGTAGAATTAGTGTGGGTAGAATCACATTATCTCATATGCAACAACTTTCAATTAACCTTGGAACATCTTCTTTCTAAGTGAGGGACACAAACAATTTTGACTTGCGGATAAACACTTATGATGGATAGTTGATGGCTCCTAGAATTGGGTGTTTTGGTAATCTACTCATATTTTTGGGGATTTTTGGTGATTCTCTATAGTCTTTCTATACTTTTGTGGCTTATTTTAGCTTGAAGACTCAGGGATTTTTCCTCTTTTTGTTCTCTAGGATATTTTCATCCCCTCCTTCTTAGTGTTCCGTAATGATCTATTATGGGGAATGCCCCCCATTGTGTCCCACACTCGTTCATCACTCTGGTCAAAAGCCTTTTACCTTATCAAATAAAAAAATTGTATGGATAATTTTGGTGAATCGAAGTAGTAAATCTTGCTTAATAAGATTTACATAATGATTATTAAGATGTGTGTGTGTGTGTGTGTGTGTGTGTGTGTGTGTGTGTGTGTGTGTGTGTGTGTGTGTGTGTGTGTGTGTGTGTGTGTTTGTAGTAACCTTCTAAATTTACATATGTAGGGAATTTCACTATTGAGTGTGGTAAACTTATTTTAGGAGAATTAGACATTAGAATCAATGGTTCATAGACTATCTTTCCAAATGTTAAATTATTTCACAAATTTTAAGATTTTTTTTCCCAAGATATTTAATTTATGCTTAAGATAAAGTTGTTAAAAAATTACCACCTTGTGAAAATGCTCAAACTTTAAATTTATACGAAGAAAGTAAAGAGATATGTAGCGATCATATTCATTAGTGATACTCTTCATAGATTGCACTTGATTGCCCAAATTATTGAAGAAATATTAACATGTTTTGTAATGATCCATGGATGTTATTCTCCATATTAAATAAAAAATTAGGCCAAACTAATTCATTTGTATGATAATTTTGAATATTTGCATTTAGTGAAGGGACTTGATTAGGATGATGAGTTGAAGATGAAAAATTGTGGGTGATGGTATTATGATGTTGCAACTTACATGGTTTTTCCCATAAATTAAAAGGAAAGTGTGAGTCTGGATGATAACAACCTAATTCCTTTTAACATAATTATTTTATTCAAAAGTGGGTGATGGAGAAGTCAACAAGAAATGATGGATGCCTTCTTTACACTCATTTATCTTAGCATAACTACCGATTACCCTGAGAGTGATATACTTATCAAACAAGTGAGTTGCCTAAGATCATCATAGTTCACTAAACACATAGAGAAGATATTGTCATATGAATAAATAATAAACATGTTTAAACACTTCCTTATTTTTAGTAAAAATGATATAGTTCAATACCATGTTTTAAAAACTCAGTTTGTAAATCCATTTATAGATGAAGACCAATCTATATTAGCTACCAGTTATATACATCATATGTTATCCTAATTTTTAATAAATAAAACCAATAGTTATGAAGGGGAGTTCCATTTATTTTCATTTACCTTTTTCCAATTCCTTCTACAATCTCTTGCATGCTCCTAGTTTGAGAAATGCATGAGATAATTAATTAGTTCTTGTAAGCTTTGTTTACAATATTCTCTTTGATTTTTTCAATATTAAGATCGCATTAATGGAAATTTACGTGAACACTATAATTTATTCATAGGCCCAAGTATTTATGCATTTTTTCATTAAGTGGTAACACTAATTAATACTCGCCCACCAATTGTACATGCCTCTACAAGTGAGTTACCTCTTGATGTATAGCTAACGAGGTTTCATGGGTCTTCACAATATAACAATTGAAATCATATTATTATTGGTTTGCACTTGTTTGCCTTTAATTGCATACTTGCTTGTACTTGATATAATCACTCACCTTATACACACTAATAAGTTTATTTGCAATATGTGAAAGTCCTCATACTAATATGATAATACAGATACACAATCACTCCATTGATCTAAACATATGAAAAAATACATGACTTAGAGAATTGAATGACACATCTAAAGATAATCAAGTATGTGTGAATATTATAAATTCAAATCCTTAAATTAGAAAATAAAACTAATATGCTAATGAAAATAATTAGAATTCAATACAATCAACTCTTATGGAAACATTTAAACTCATATGACATTAAAAAAATTAATAACAAAAGAATGCATATTTTATAAAAAATAAATAAAAATTAATTAATATATATAAATAAATAATGATAATTTAAATATAATAAATTTTTTTAAAAAAAAATCTATAATATTAATCGAAAATATTGACATTATACTAATATCTTCTCTAATAACCTAAGAATCAACCCTATTGCCCTAGAGATTTGTCATACATTGTTGACCTTCCCACCACCACTCACTTTAAAGTAATAAAGTGTGGATATATATATAAAATGTACTTGTTTTATGCCAATAATGATAAAGTGGCCAAGTCATCATAAAAAGGAAAATGTAACAAACACAACCACCTTATTGGACATATGCAAGAAAAATATTAACATCCATCTACAAACATACGAACATGGTTTCCATCTTTCAAGAACATCTTTAGCTTATTAGCTAATGGAGATAAGCAACTTCATGTAAAAGCCTGACATGAAAACTCAAACTCTAAAAGTTTGAATGCATTCAATAATTCGGCATGTTGTTTTGGTTGCTGCGCCCAGCACTTTGTCTCCAACCAGGACACCATGCCATCTGTTGGTATTGTCTGATACACACAACGTTGTATAAACAAAGTGTATCTAACACCACACTATGAGGTATATACAATGCGTATCTGATACCACAATATGTCGTATATACAATGCATACCTGACACCACATCATGCTTCGCGTAAAAATCACCTCCTTTTATGAGCTAGTTAAAAAGCTAACGAAAGAGATTGCGGAAATAGAAGTTCTACCCTGCTATTTAGAAAGACTGAAAAAGTGAAGTCACCCCAAACAAAACTCGGAATGACACCAAGCCAACGACGCATCATCCTTCCATGAACGAAACCATCATTGGTCTCCACCACCGACCCTACTAAGAACTAAACAATAGAAGCGCCTGAGATTCATAGGGCGGCAGGCTCAACCTGATTTGACAACCAATCTGGACTAAATCCCACTCAACACCATGAACCAACTTCAAGATCAGAGGCTCTAAAGCCATAAGAGACGGACCAGGGCACTATATATTCAGCTAAAATAAATTAAGCTTTATCAATAATTAAATGGACTTATCAAAAATCTGTTGAATTTATTATAAATAGTCAGAAGGCCCATGGTCTTTCTAATATCTTCAATCGAATTTATACATCCATTCAAACTGGTTTGTAGACCATGTATTTATAGATAATAAGCTTTGGAAGTTTATTTCTTAAGGAAAAATAATTCATACATTAATCAGGTGATCAGGTGATATGTGATTTAAATCACTTAGGATGACTGGCATGCCATGTGTCAACAATTGATTGGATCACGAACTATTTGTTTAATCTAAATCAGGGGATGTCTCCAAGATCATCAAAGTTTATCTTGTATTTGTGAACATTCCACTTGCCGATCACGGGTGTTCAGGTCCTAGGCACCTCCTTGATGTTCTATTATAATTATATTATTAATATAATCTCCCACATAGTTGAGTTACTGATATTGTGATGTATGTCGTAATATCAGGTGCTCGCACTGTTTGGGACTTTTGTTTGGAATGGTCATCCTTTCGCATAGTCGAGTCACCGAGGTTGTCATATGTGGCACTATATCAGGGGCTTGGCTAAAGTGTAATTTGAGAAATTGAAAAGCCGAATACCATTTGTTGATACACAGATGTCGAAGAATAAATCTTGATGTGCAAATGCTGAAGTGGGACATTCTGATGCATAAATGCCAATCAACACTACAAATCGAAGGGCATCTGCATATCGCCAACGAACGCCGGCACTACCGGCGCATCCAATCCCCAGATAAAACTTCATTTTCCTCTAGGTAAATATTTCTCAAATCCAATTTTTACCAGCTCATGAAGAAAGGATTAGAATCCACCCCTGGCGCTACTGCCTGCCTAAGCACCCAACTCCTATACCAGGGGGAGTCCTCCGGATCAAGAGATTTAAATTTATTATAGATCTCATTAAAATGGAAATCCACGAAAATCAATTTCCGCAGCTCCTCTTTCTTGAAGCCTTCCAACCTACCTCTCTTCTCCATAACATCCACAGAATACAATCTGACGTTTCCAACAGAATCTACACCTCTAATTTCTCATACACCACTGCTCACACCTGGTCCTCCAATATTTTGGAAAGATATATGATTTGTTTATTAACATTATCCACTAATTAATTATATATGATGTTTTATAAAAAAATTATTTTAATTGTAAAATATAAATTGATGTAGAGTATACATAACAAAAACTCTATTTTATGTTTGATCTAAATTATTCCTTTTAGAATCAGAGATTTAAAACAATAAAATTAATAAATTTAAATTTATATATATATTTTTCTATTTATTGATGCATATATTAATTTGGGATACAATTAGAGATCTAGATTCTCATATAATTTGTTAATTATTTGAATATTATATATATAATTAACGGTCACAATCCACTTTTATGTCTTTTTTCAGATTAAAATTTAAATGAGGTTTAAAACAACTAAACCACTTAACCAATTCATTTACAACTCACAAATTACAAGTATATTAATTTTTATTAAATTATTTTCAACATTATATTATTTTTAATATCTAATTAAAGGTTGTAAATATAACATTATTAAACTATTAATTTAAAATATAAGTTTTAAAATAACTTTAATGAATCTCCATATATACAAATGAATGTGTATCTTGATCTATAAGTAGAGCTATTGGTAGTCTTTCAAAATATATTAAGATTGTTTATCTATGATGGTTGTAAAGTACCCAAACACATTTGAAAATGAAGCTCAATTATTTTCATTTCCCTCTTTTCATGTTTACTCTAATTTTTTGAGGTTAACCATGTGTTATAATATATTTATATAAAAATAAAATTTATATATATAACAAATTATTATTTTTCTTTTATTTAAAATTTATATTTGATAATTAATTTTATTTATTTTGAAATATTTTGATAATATTTATTTATTCAACATTATCTTTCAAATAATTATATATATAGAATAATAAAATTATTTATTAAAATCATTTATAAATTTTCACGCACTTCTTAAAATTTTACTTTATATTTAATATAACCTCCTATAACTATTTATAATATTTTAAAACTAACCTATCTAAATATAATTCTAAATACTATTAACAAACATCAAAGGTAATCATAAAATTTAGAGTTAAAAGAACCAAAACCTTAATGTTGTTAAATCGAGATCCCCGACACTAAAATCATGGAACTACCTCCTACCAATTAAGAAGATTTTCCATTAGACTTCACTCTGTAAATGCTACATTCCTCCATCTTGAATGTACAACCTCTTTCTAAATCAACCAGTTATTCTCAATTATCATTTAGCTTGCTTTATTCTTATGGAGAGGACGAATACTAGCAGTTGCCTCAATGGTGCAATAATATTCAAAGATAAATAAAATTAGTTTATATTTGATTTGTTGTAATGATGAAGTGCTTTAATTTGTTATTTTCACTACTAGATTTTTGTAATTATTTTTTTATAATTTTTTGTGGTTTGAAATCGCGTAATTTAATTATCCAATTACTTGATCACATTTTCTGAAATATTATATAATATTCATATAAATTGAAATTTTGTTATTTTATAGATTATATAATTTATATTAACATTAGACTGTATAATTTATATTTTATTATTATATCAGTTTTTATAATTTTTACTGATAAATATATTATATAATATAACATTTATATATACTATATAAAAAAGATATATAATATTAAATATTATTATACTATTTTTTATAATTATTATTTATAAATATAAATATATATTTATCTCATATATACAATATTTATATTAAATAACTTCGCTAAAGCAAATACACAAGGATTCCTTTCCCTTGCTTAGTTTATAATAATATTATATATATATATATATATATATATATATATATATATATATATATATATATATTACATGTTTGTAATAATTTAGTTATATATATTACATGTTTGTAATAATTTAGTAATATTAGAAATATACAATTATACACACACACCTAATTTTATCTAATATACATAATAATAATATTTTTATATTTTATATAATTAATAAATACTATTAAATTTCTTGAATATATATAATAATTTTTATTATAATAATATGATATTTTATTAATAATAGTATTTTTATTTTCAAATATTATATACCTATACCTATACCTATACATATATATACATTCACACACACACACACACACACACACACACACACACACACACACACACACACACACACATATATATATATATATATACACATATACATATACATATATATACATATACATATACATATATATATATATACATATACATACACACACACACACACACACACACACACACACACACACACACATATGTATGTATGTATGTATGTATGTATGTATGTATGTATGTATGTATGTATGTACATACATACATACATACATACATACATACATACATACATATAATAAAGAGGCATGCATCTAATACATATTATAAAATATATAATTAAAATATTGTTTTTATTATAATATTATTATTATTAATTTTATATATATATATATATATATATATATATATATATATATATATATATATATATATATATTACATTAATAATAATAACATAAATATTAATATTTTATAAATTATTTTTAAATAACAAAAAATACTATATTATATATCTTTATTTCTATTATATAGTATATTACACCTGGTCAGCCAGGCTCGTTGCCATGCTATAGGGTAGTTGTCAGGGGTTTGAGGAAAGTGGTAGTGGTAGTTTTAGGGAAGTGCTGGTGTAGAGAAATCTGGTCTTACATGATGACATTTATGTCAACCAACATAGAGGATACTAATAATAATCATCTTGCTAGTATGTTTGGGAAGCGGTGGTAGCTACATCTACTACAGATAATGATCATCTTATTTCATATTACCAAATTTTATCTATAAATTAATCCATTGTTTAAGTGTTATTATTTTATCCACCATTACTAGTTTTTATCTATAATTTGAGCCATTCTTTCACAAATCTTTTGATCCTAGCATATTTTTATTAACATGAAATTTTAATTTCAACTAATTCTTTTAAATTTGTGTTGATTGTGTTGAGAGTTTTAGTGAGAATTTTATATTATTAGCTTCTCATATTTTTTTACTAAGATAAAATCTTTCTTTCAGTGTGTTTAATTTATACACATAAGGATAATAGCCTCACCATACTTGGTCAAGAACTTTTTTTGTTTTACAAAAATATTTATACAGTGAAAACTATAGTTGGCTATAGAACCATCCAAAAAAATGGTTGTATATCAATGGCCCAATAGTGGCATTAGTTTTTGATGTTTTATATTGCCCAATAAATTTGGATAAGGCATCTAACCTTTTTTTGTAGAGGAAGCAGCCTTGATTTTAAGAGAAGGAAGACTGATGGTCCTCACAAAGCATCCATTTAGTTGTTATAATATAATTTTAAATACTTAGGTTTGTTAATAGCTAAGTGGGAGTTTCATTTTTCCTAACTCTATTCTCAATTAATGTTCATTGATTTGAAATTTTGATGCAAGGTTTGCCAATTTGGGTCATTTTTCTGATGAGCATTTTATGCTTGATTTTTTTAGTTCATAACATGTTATGGTTTGATGGTTTGCAATATTAGAATGCACAATTTAGTCCCATAGACAATAATATTCACTCAAATTATTTGGGCCTATGTTAAATTTGATGGAGTTCCTAGATTTAATGGCATTACTCACCATATTTTTCCTCTATCTAATTTTATTTTTATTTTTTAACTATACTATATTTCCCTTCATAAATATAATTTCATATGTTATTTTCAACTACTAATATTTTAATTTTTTAATTGACAATTTATTTAGTAATTCTCTCCTACATGTACAGAGCAGAGGGTATACCTTATCAGAAGATAGGTGTGTGAAGGGTTTTGATTTTCAAAATAGAGTTCTTTGGTGAGAAAGAGTATTCTATTCTTCTTTTTCTTACAATAATCAAAACTACAAACAAATAATTTAATAACTTTAATTATGTAACAATATTACAATTCTATCTTGATTTTGAAAGAGGTTTCTTAATGTATTTTTTTTGGCACTCAATCCTCTTTCACTATTCATGATAATATGAATAAAACAAAATGTCAATATACTAACCTTATGTATATTCCAAATGTTCGAATACTAAAATGCAAACTAGAATACCAAGATGAGATGCAAAATTTCTGTAGGAACACATATTCTTTCTTCTTCTGATAGATACTCACAAAATTGTTCATGTAGACCATCCAGGTTGACTTCTGACATAAAACATGATTTTTTAATTTTCATATATATCCAATAGATTGATAGTTTTAGCTAACTTATTTTTATTGTAACTATCATTTGTAAAACTTGTAGGCATAGACAGAAACTTGAGATTTATTAAACTCTTTCCAGTGCTAAAAATTCATATTCTCTAATCAGATTAGTAGAGGACCTTCCAACATAAGAGGAGGTTGAAATCCTAGGTTTAAAATTTAAATTCATGCTTAACAAGGTGTTTTAATCCAAAGGAGTCGATTATTTTCCCACTAGTTATGTGTATCTCATATAATTAATCCTACTCTGATTATATTTCAAAGTAGTTCGACTATTGAAAATACAAGGATAGTTACAGACTTAATGATCATATCACATTAATGTTTTGATCATTTTTTTTAAATAATTTTTTTTTACTAGTAATAAAATATATATCAAATTTAAAATTAAAATAAAAAATAAATATACTCCATTACCATTCATCTATTTGTAAACAAAATTTCACTATTTATACATTCACTTAGAATTGTTAGGTCAGTATGCTATCTTTATCTAATGATGAAAAATACAAAATAAAAACAAAGAAAAGTAAATGTGTTAAGTTACTATCGACTAGGTCCACTAACTTTGACATGTATCATCATTCATCTACTCATAAACAAAATTTCACTATATTTATACACTCATTTTAAATTGTTAGGTCTATCCCATCTATATTTGGAAATTTTTTAGTCCCTACAACTTATAATATATGTATATCATCCTTCCATACTAAAATAAAATAAATCATACTTTTTTGTTTGAGTTTCTTACCTTATTTAAAATATTCATACAATACTTAAGTCAAAAAATGTATTACACATGTGAATGTTTCTTGAATAATTAAATATTACATTAATATCTATAATTAATTTTATCAATTTAATATGGATAAAATATAAAGTAATTTTTGCTTGCTTCCTCAAGCACATGCTCGATTACAATATTGAGAATGGTGGCTTATGGGCCCACAAGGTTTTATTTCACTTGTTTTTCCCTAAACCAAGCTCTAACCCCACCATCATATTCAAAACATAAAAAATCCTAATGAAAGACTATAAACCTACCTCGAATTGGTACTACGTATAAAATTCCAAAAACTATTGTGGACATAAACTATAATAGTATATTCATATTTTATTATAATTCCTTACTAAATATCTTTTTAAATAATTTCCATGTATCATTTGCTCTCCTTTAAAAATTCTATGTTGTAAATATACATCATGTGTCTATAGTGTCTATGTGGGCCACATAGTTACTGAAAGGTCACAATATACATATCTTAATCCATGTGATCTTTTCACAAATGAATAATAGTATCCACATGAACCATACAATCATTTACACCTTAATCCATATTATATATAGTAAGTGGTGTCTTAATTACATCATAAATCCAAACCATCAACATTTCTCTATCACATAGTCACGAGGTCACATAGCTATAAACATCATGTTTGATACCATGAACTCAATAGATGCATTAAACTCATAAACCATGTTTATTTCAAGTTCATAGGTTTCTCATCTTTACATGAACGTTAGCCACAAAGTGGGATTTTTTTTAATAATATGACCTGTATGAGCCCAACATCTTTACTTCCTCAAATTTACATGAGGAAACCTTAAAGGGTTCACAAATAGCATAAAGTCCACACACAACTCTCATAAAATTTAAGGTGTCTCATTTAATAAATAGAATTCATTATTTACTTTATGATGTTTGTCAAGGCCTTTGTAATTTCCATGTGGCTTAACAAGATCAAGAGTGGTAGTGATCTATCATAATTTTAATTTATAATTCATCCAAAAAATAAAATTCAACAATAGCTCAATAATTTTTAAGGGGACTTCATTATCACAACTCTGAGATAGGAAACATGTGTCACAATTACAAACATCTTGTAAAATAGACCCAAAATTTTGATAATTAATTACACACACATAAAATTGAATAAATATTCAAAGACATATAAAATTAATCATTAAGTTCTTTAAAAATCTTATTATTAACATTTGTAGCCCTACATGGTTTGTTCACCCTTTTTCTAACATGAAATATATGTAAGACCCTTATTTATCTTGAAAGCATTGAAAGAATCATTTATTGTTGCCCTATCTAACTAGTAGAACCATGTACCCTATACTCTAATGATAAATCTTAAAATTTAAGCCATTTAATATTACCTTTTTTGTTCATTTTGTTAGGTCGGTAGTGAAAATATTCAAATGATTTCTTTATATAAGCACATAAAGGAATCTTTAAATACAAATAAAATTTATCAACTCATTTAATGCGATGTAAAAAATACCATTCATGCAACATTATTCATGAGTATTATTGATTGTTGATGTGGTAGACACTATTCATCCTATTGAGGTGTCCAAAATAATATTCTTGAGTGCTTAGGTGGCATGGGTTGATTTTTTTATATGGGGAAAGAACAGAGTGGTCAAAAAGTAAACCTACACTTTTTAGATACTTGTGCTATGTAGGGAGACATAAGTCACTTTTTCATATTGGCATCTTGCTTTTCCATGTGTTGAAGGTGGTGATAAATTTCTAATATGCTTTATCTTTGGTAAAATATGACCCCATGGTGCTTGTGGCATATCATTTACTTGGGGTTCACCTCGACTCTTGACAAGATTCCTTCCATGTGAAGGAATTCAATGATTTTTGGGACCTCTTTGTTGTTTTATTCATTTTAAATTCCTAAATGGTTGTATTCATGATTTATTGATGGAAGCTAGGTTAGAATGAGGCAATTTTTTGATGATAGGATTTGATAGAAGCCTTTGACGAGACTCCATAGCATGTTCACCAACCAAGGACTATTGTTTCATGGCATGCATTGGTGGTATGGCCTTTGAGTTGTAATGTTATGTTGAGATTAATGAGAATGGTGATGATATTTTGTGATAAAATTAATGAGTTTATTATGTATTATGTGAGGAGTAAGGATTGTTGAATCCTTTATGTGGTTGGAGGCCACATCAACTAGTATAAGATCTTTGGGATTTTAAGCTCTGTGGAGTGTTAACTACATCAATTGATATCAGAGCAAGTTTGAATCTTACTGGGAGGAAAGTTTTTAGTTGAGAGTTTGAATTTTTTATTTATTTTACATGTTTTGTATGGATAATAAAAGTGGAAGATTACCACTAGAGAAAGAAAGGATGAATAAGTAGAAGACTTGAGGCAGACTATTGGAGTTTCTACTGGGAAGAGTTGAAGATTGTGAAATTAAAGAGGAAGTTATGGGGGAGGTATGTGACTCCATGAAAATAAAGGTGGCTACATTTAAGAGAGAGATAAAAACGTGGAAGAGTGAATAATGTGACCATGGAAGGTTTTATAAAATAGAAGAGTAGATGAAGAAGAAAATTGCCACAAAGGGAAATGTGAAAGAGGAGAAGAAGGTTGTTGAGCAACCCATTGTTGAATAAATCCTTGTGAAGGATGATGGAGAGAAGAAAGAAGAATATTTCAGCCTTGTAAATTTTTATGTGAAAGAAGTTTTTAGCCATGATGAGATGAAAAGGTTAGAATAAATCCTCATACAAGAGGATATAGAGGTGATTATTGTTGAAAAATAAGATGAAGACATCCTTTTGAGCAATGATAGAAATGAGAATTAATATTTAAACCATCTAGTATGGTATGTGAGTGAAGAAAATTGTAGGAATAAGGAGTTTCAAGGAGAAAATAATTGTGTCCATATAGAGTTAAAAAAATTATTTAGGGGAAGCAAGGGATGAAGAATATATGCAAGTAATTTCACAAGAAAATTTCTTGGTAGAGTTGTCTTCATGTGTAGGGACTGAAATTAATTTTATGGAGCATGAGAAAATAACCATGGGATTTATTTTAGAGGGTCCATTGGGAACACATATTGAGAGTGAAGAGAATGAAAAACATGATGGAATTGAAGTTGAGTTGAAAGTTTCTTTGGAAGAATCCATAGATGAATATTTGGTTGGTTTTGATGTTTCAAAGATAGAAAACATTTCCATCCAAGATAATACACATGTGGAGGAAAAAATGAATGTTGTTGTAGCCATGAGATATGAGCTACAAGTGATTGTGATTATTTATGTTGTGGAAGATATAAAAGTTTTTTAAATGGTAGATGGATATTGGTGAGATTGAGCTCACACTAGTTGATAAGATGTGTGATAGAGAATCTTAGTGGAAGTGGCTAGTTTCAGGTGGGTGTCATACCACTATTGTTTTTGGTGGGTTAGATCCCACATATGAGTCTCTTGGGATATGAATGAGATATTGACAAAGGTTGATGGTTTTAAGGACCATATATAGATGCTATGAATGGAGGATAACAATAAGGTGAACTTAGTGTGCTGGAAGGGGACTTCATAGTCATCAACCTCTAATACCAAAAGAGTGGTTTTGACACTTACCCCATATATGTGATCAAGAGATGACATTATCTACCTTTGTTGTTTATTGTAAGAACATATAAAGGTTTTCAAAATCTTGCATAAACAATCAGTCACAAGGTATTTATTATTAGAGTTTGGATAGTCCCTTTACCTTATTCCCTATATTTTGCATTTAATTACTAATGTTTTTCTTGTGAAAGAACTAAGATTTTATATTTTTTTATCATCACAAAAAACTCAAAATTCAACATTCAAAGGTAATCCCATAAACCCAGATTGAAAATTCAATAATATAGTTAATTAGCACATGATCATAGTCAATAGATAATGTTGCAATGCAGTCCTATATACCTCCTATGAAATTATCCCTATAGAATATGAATTAATATTTTTTAAACATGGTTGTGTTTATAATTATTTTCATAAAATATTTAATCATAATTAACTTTTAGAGTTATATCTAATTTAGTTTTGTGCAACACTCTCTAACCTTAGACTAAATTAATATTTTTAGCAAGATCTTTTATTTTTGTAAATTATGTATTTTATTATATTTATTGTATGTTATTTAATTTCATAATTTAAATAGTTTAATATATTTAATTATATTTAAATAATTAAAATATATTAAACATTTATGTGAACCCAAAATTTATTTCAAACATTACTTGTTGTTTACTTGTTTTTGTCATAGGATCTCATTAATTTTTTTTAAATTCCTAACACTGAAATAAACCAAAGTCTGACCTTGGATAAAATATGACATAAAATGATTCAAATTATTTGAAAGAGTATTTAATCTGACACTAATTATGTCTAACTTCTCACCTTGAATCAATCAAACCTTGAATCTATTTCATTTGACTTGGCTGAAATTTCTTTTTATCTATATACACAAAACTCTTTCCCTTTTATTTTCTATTTATTTTTATTTTTACTGATTTCAAAATCTATGTTCGAATAGTTTTAAAAATAATTAATGGTTATCATGAAGGGATATGTAGGGGTATATTTAAAATCAATGTGGATTTAGGGTTTTAACTAAATACACATAGTCGTTATATAATAATAAATGATGAGTTTAGTTTCTTTGTAACTCATAGTATATTAGAAATTAATATGGCCCCTTGTTTAGACCATAGAAATAATATTTTATCTATTTTATTTATGTTGCACCTAATAAGATTTTATGACCTAGGGTAGCTACTCTAATTATACCCTCAACTCAAAGATAATGAGACATAATCATGGTTTTATCTATGTATGTAGTGATCTAAAATAATGGGCTGATACTAAACACTAAATGATCATTTATACTTGAGATATTGAAAATAGTTCAAACCCTTCATAGATCACCATCGTACCTTAATTTTTTATTATATTATATTCATAGATATGAACTTTTCTTGATTTATATTATATTCTTAATCAATTTTATATTCTATTTTTTTTCATAATTTTAATAATTTGGAAACATATACTATCATTGTATATTTCATATATAGTCAATGTAAACATGTTAATCATACACATTATCTATATTAATTATTATTTATTCATGCTATGCCTTTCTTTGATCATGATGAATAGACAAAAAGTCATACATTGTATAATTTCATGTAGTTTATTTTAAAGGCTTCTATTACTTTCCAAAAAATTATTCATCATATCAATACATGGTTAAAATTTAATAATATTCAAAAACCTACCCTAAATCAATCATAGTTACCTTGTACTTCGTATTATTATAATATCCAATTTGACCTACTTTTTATCATCACTAGACACCAAAGAGATTTTTAGTAACCATTTTTACTTTCATATCTTCATATTCAATTAAATTTTCAACTGAAATATATTTCCCTTATTCAACAAAGACTCATTATGGATTCCCATGTGCATGTTGTTTGAACTAGAAAGTGACCTGGACACCTACTAATCCACAACTGAATCTTACTATGCCTTGGAACCTTCTTCAAGGAAAGTTTATCAACCAAAATGGTATGATAACATTGATCAATTATAAAACACCCTAGCTAAAATTTCTATTATAGAGTTATTAAAAAATAAAACTAACTTACAAAAATATCTTATATGTTATGTTATGAGATACTACTCTTCCCATGGATACTCAAGTAGTTTAATTTTATTCTAAATCATGAAAATATTGAATTATATGGATAATTACATTACTTTTGGTAATGAAGACATATGTTAAAATCATACCATTGAGAAAAATATTTATTTATTTGTTTAAATGCAAATATATAGAATTGCAATAAAATACACATTGGTTGATAATGGTTAAGAGATAAATATTTAAAAATATGAATTTATTCATAAATTTAACTTCACTAAAGATTCAAGACATACCCAATTAATTAAAACATAGTATATTATTGGGGTGTCCATGGTTTCATGCAATGGCATCTATATCTTCTAGCTTTGATAGATGCATTAACATTTTACGTGATATATGTGAGTATATAATTATTGATGATAATTTCCCATTTCTATATTTTGAAACCACACAATCTCAATATAATAAGGTCTTTATCAAACCTCCTAAAAAACCAATCCAAATTGGCCAAATGCATGATTATGGTGTGGGTGAATCAAGCACTAGAAATGACACTGTGCAAGCTAATCAAACTCGTAGAAAAATATAAAAAACCTATTCAAAAGGATACATAAAAAAATCATACTTTTATAAAATAGCCTATAAAAAAGTAACATAACTAGTATAAATTCCCACAAAAATAACAAGTCCTTCTACAAAATCATTATTAGTTGCTAATATATGAGATTACTTTTTCATATTGAGGAGTACTATACAATTTGTAATGAATATACATTAAAAAACTAATAGATGAAAAATTATGCAAGTTAAATTTCAATCTAGTTGATGAATATTAATATTTATATCATTCTTTGTTTTCATTTTTTAGAATGGGTGAATATAATCCAATATCTCTCATATAAAAAATATGAAAAAAGTAGCCATTTATAACCAAAAAGTGGTACAAGATACTTCACATACTTGACACATTATTTCATTTTCCACACCATTATCAAAATATCCTAATATGTGTCATAACAACATTATCATATCTCTTAAATAAAAAGTGAAAATAAGAACTAGCTCAATTGTTAGAAGAGAAATATAGAAAGAGAAGTCCAAAAATAAATATGAAATAATATTAAAACAATGATTTATTAATGAAGGCATCTTAAACCATCATTCTACTTCTTTGGTTATATCTCAAAATATTTTTACAAAGGATGTAACACAACAATATTCTTTTTATCTATAACATCTTGTTCTAAAACCACTCATAGATAGCCAATAATGCATTAATATTTTAGTTATTTGATCACAATATTCTAAATAATTTTCAACTTTATTTCATTTTTATACTACTTTAGATCAATGTAGTGTAACTTTTATAAGTTCTTGGAAAATATTAGTGGGATCTACATTTAATATTAATTATGACTCTCATACATTTAAAGAAGATAATTCCATCATCATTTTTTCAAAAGAGAAAATGATTACAATAGAAGAAACTAAAACAAGGCATATTATAACCAAGTCATTCAATGACATTATGAATGATATGCATCATACCACATAGTGTACTAGATCAAATATCTTTGCACAATGACATCCTATTTCTATTAGTTGTTTGTCACGAAATTAAGTAGGCGAGTTTCAGGAATTCAATTTGAGTGCTTCTCTAATCAGGTTATTTTTTAAACAACATGCATAATTATACTTAATTTTTATTTGTTTTCTATCCTTAATAATTATTCTATCCTAGAATCCTTAGCATTCTTCTATACCTTGGATTTATCTTCACTTTAGGAGATTTATCAATAATCAACTTATCATTATCACACATCTATACATGCCAAGGTTATCATTTGATATTATATGATCAATACACCTCACTTTTTACATAATATCACATAGTGATACTTATAATATACACAAAATTGATATACATTTTTCTACATACATTGGGGGAATATTATAGCCCTTCCCTCTTGTAAACATTATGATTTTTAAACTTGTTGTATATTTTTCACATCCTTCCAAATTATTCTATTTCAAAATCATATCTTATTTTGTATTGTTTTCAAAAAATTAAAATCCAATATACTGAAAAATTATAAACAAAAATCAAATATGAAAATAATTAAAAATATTGCAATACTCTAAAATATCAGAATATTCTCAAATTTTCCTAAAATCAAGACCTAAAGGAATATGCATATTTTATATTTCATGTTGGTAAATGCATATTTTAAATATTTTTCAATAGAAAATTCTTTCTCACAAGGTATATGACTATGATAATGGCATAATTTATCATGGTTATTGATGTCAAGCTTTCCTCCTTACCTAATAACCTTGCTAAGTTGGAGGCATCTCTTTGTTCATCCTATAAAATTTAAAATGTTGTATCTAGACAAAACCTTAATTAGCATGATGAGATAGATAACATAAAATCATATTGATAAATCACTCACGCTTTTTAATTATGTTACTTAAATATGTTATAGGCTAACAATGTTACGGATCTATATAATAGATGTAGAATAATTTTATTTACACTATACTTCTTTTCAAATTTTATGACATGATAAGTTAACAAAAGTGCTTACATATTATATATGGATGATGGAATTATGTATGTGTCATTTATTTATTCCTTGTATATGGCATTAGTTCCTTATGTATGTCATTGTATACAAATTGAATGAAACTATATGACATTACTTGTGCATTCTTATTATCTATTACTATGATTTCATCATTTATAGCATGCATTAATACTACATATTACATATAATATGGTGCAATGATATGTATCATGCACATACTATGTATGTTCTTTAATGATTTATCTTTCAAACATATTTTAAAAATTGTAATTTAATTTTAGATCTTACACTATGATGTAAATGCAAATTTAACTAGACAAATGCCACTACATGACTACATATTTGAAACAAAAATTACAATTATTTTGAAATAAGTAATACAAGGAAAATTTTAAGGAATAGAATCCCTCATGAGAAAATTTCACAATTATGAGAGTATATAGATTTCAAAGTTATATAATTGACTCAAAAGTTTTAGTAAAAAAATTTATAGATACTTGATTCATGCACATGGACATTTGTATAAATAGTTTAAATTACAAGATTCTTAAGTTTTAGATTATAACTTTAAAAAATAGAAGTTACAAGACTCAAAAATTTACAAAGTTAAAAAAAAATCAATATCAATTTAGTAAATATACAAGCAACTTGATACTTTTTCATGTTCATGTTTGATTACATAATTTATAAATTCTCAAGGTTTTAAGTTTTAAGTTTTAAATTTTTTGAAATTTTGAAAAATAATCTACATCTAATTACAGTAGTGTGGTTCATCCCAATTTCACACATGGGCCATATTTGAGTCTAATGACACTAAACATCTATGGTTGAACTTTTTAAATATATATCAAGTTATAGTTGTTAGTCCCCCCTTCAAATAATTTACAAATTACTATAGAGAGTCAAATATAGAGAGTTAAATGAGAGTTAGAACATATAATCTATCCAATTCAAGAGCATTTAAATGTTTTAAAACTATGGCTTGATCTCTCTCAATTCACCACAGGTCTAATAATTCCCTAAATTCCTTAACAAGGGGGAGACATTCTGAAAAGAAATTCCATTCTTTCTTCTAATTTAGGAACATGCAATGGATCAAGTTCATATTTTATCAAAACATAAACATACAAATCATCATGCATCTTACATGTATTATGTTGCAAGGTAATCCTTTAATCCACTAGGCCTAGTCACTCAAAAATATTAAATGATCCTATAAATTAAGGTGAAATTTTGGGTTCATGGCCAATCCATCCCATGCTCCTATGGTGTTTAACATGAAAAAATAATAATATTACAACATTAAAACTCTTATATGTCCTATATGATTCAATTTTTTTTTTTAATACAATTTATTCTTGAGGCTTTGTTAAATCCACAAAAAAATTTCTTCTATTTATTTTAATATGTTAGGATCAATAAAAACATCATCATAACGTTTATTCTAGCTCAAATGAGTTCTAAGGGGTTTCTTGTATAAAACTGCATATGGGGCCATATCAATGGAGCAATTATAAAAATTATTTAATGTGAGTCATACAAAGGGTAGATATTTATCCTATTAATTTCATTATTCCATGACATGCTCAAAACATGTTAGATATAAATTGGTTGACTTAGTCAATCTAACCATTAGTTTTAGGATGATATGTTGTGCTGAAGTTCAACATTATGCCTAAGGTTTACTAAAATAATGTCAAAAATTAAGATGTGAATAAATAATTCCTATTTTAAATTATTTTGAACATAATCCCATGTAACCTTACTATTTGTTTTATATAAAAATGATCTTAATAACTCCCACCTCATAAGTTTTTTTAGTTGGAAGAAAATGTATGACTTTGATTAGTTTATAAAAAATGAGTAAGATGGAATTATGTCTACACTGAGTGATAGAAAATATGATGATGGAATTCATTGATACTAGATCAAAATTCCATGTGCAAATGTTATGAGTATGTAATATTCCAAGTGAGTTTCTATTCTTTTATTTTATCCACTATCACTCCGAACATCACATGACCTACTTAGTAACTTACCATTTCATCGTAAGCTAGTAATACATGGTACTCAAATAAGAAAACATAATTTTTATTCTATAATCAATTGAGTAGAGGGATTTGTGGGACTCAAACATAGTCATATATCTCACACAGAGACTATTTAATACATAAAAATAACATTATAACTTCTAAATCCCATCATCCTCCATGGTGATGTTTCTAAAATAGGGTGGAGATCTATGCTCACTATTCTGAAGTGTTATGACCATTTCAACATACATAAAAAATGCATAACTTTATATAATAGCCTATAAAAAAAAGTAACATAACTAGTAGAAATTCCCACAAAATTAGCAAATCCTTCTACAAAATCATTATTAGATGCTAATACATGAGATTATTTTTTCATATTGAGGAGTACTATACAATTTGTAATGAATATACATTTAAAAACTAATAGATGAACAATGATGAAAATTAAATTTCAATATAGTTCATGAGTATGAATATTTATCTCATTCTTTGTTTTCATTTGTCAGGATGGGTGAATATAATCAAATATATCTCATATGTGAAATATGAAAAAATCACCCATTTATAACTGACAAGAGGTACAAGATACTTCACATACTTGCCATACTATTTCATTTGGCACACCATTATAAAAATATCCTAATATGTGTCCTAGAAAAATGATCATATCTCATAAAGAAAAAGTGAAAATAACAACAAACACAATTGTCAGAAGGGAAATATAGAAAGAGAAGCCTAAAAATAAAGATAAGAGCATATTAAAACAATGATTTATTAATGAAGGCATCTCAAACCATGGTTTCACTTCTCTGGTTATATCTCAAAATATGTTTACAAAAGACATGACACAACAACATTCTTTTTATCTAGAATATCTTGTTCTAAACTCATACATAACCAATAATGCATTAATATTTTATTTACTTGATTACATGATTCTAATATATGTAGCTTAGCTATTTTAAGAACTCTTGGATATGATATAGAGAATCTCAATAAAGTTACACAACTAAAATATTTTATTGAATCTATCACATTACTGATTATTCTTGCTCCTAAATCATTTTTAACATTACTTCATGTTGATACTAGTTTAGATCAATGTAGTGTAATTTTTATAAGGTCTTCAAAAATATTAATGAGATCTACATTTAATATTAATTACGATTCTCTCACATTTAAAAATGATAATTCCATCTTCATTTTTTCAAAAGAGAAAATGATTACAATAGAAGAAAATAAAACAAGGCATATTATAACCAAGTCATCCAATGACATTATGAATGATATGCATCATACCACATAGTGCACTAAATCAAATGGCTTTGCGTAATGACATCCTATTTCTATTAGTTATTTGTCACAAAATTAAGTAGGTGAGTTTCATGAATTCCATGTGAATGCTTCTCTAATCATCTTATTTTTCTAAAAACATGCATATTTATAATTTTTTTAATTTCTTTTCTCTCCTTGAAAATTATTATATCCGAGATTCCCTAGCATTCTTATATACTCTGAATTTATCTTCACTTTGGGAACTTTATTGAAAATCAACTTATCATTATCACACATCTATACATGCCATGGTTCTCATTTGCTATTATATTATCAATCCACCTCACTTTTTCCATAAGATCACATAGCAATGCTTATAATATACACAAAATTTATATACATTTTTATATATACATTGGGGAAATGTAGCTAACCTTCCCTTTTGTATGCATTATGATTATTAAACTTGTTGTAGATTATTCACATCCCTCCAAATTATTCTATTTATAAATCCTAGCTTATTATATATTGTTCTAAAAAATTTCAAATCCAATATATTTTAAAATTATAAATAAGACTCAAATATGGAAAATTTTATTATATTGTAACACTTTAAAATATCAAAATATTCTCAAAATTTCCTAAAATCAGGATCTAAAAGCATATGCATATTTTTTATTTCATGTTGATAGATGCATATCAATATTTATCAATAAAAAAATATTTCTCAAAAGGTATATGAGTGTGATAATGTCATAATTTATCATGGTTATTGACATCAATCTTTCCTCATTACCTAATAACCTTGCTATGTTGGGGGCATCTCTTTGTTCATAGTATAAAATTTAATAGGTTGCATCTAGACACAACCTTATTTAGCATGATGAGACAGATAACATAAAAAAATATTGATAAATCACTCACACTTTTTAATTATGTTACTTAAATATTTTATTGGCTAACAATGACATGGATCCATATAATAGATGTAGATTGATTTCATTTACATTATACTTCTTTTCAAATTTTATGACATGATAAGTTAACACATGTGCTTACATATTATATATGGCCCATGAAATTATGTGTACATGACATTTATTTATCCCTTGTATATGGCATTAGTTCCTTATGTGTGCCATTGTATACAAATTGCATGAAATTATATGACATTACTTGTGCATTCCTATTATTTGTTATTATGATTCCATTATTTATAGCATGCATTAATACTACTTATTACATACATTATGGTGAAATGATATGTATCATGCACATACTACTCATGTTATTCAATGATTTATCTGTCAAACATATTTTAAAAATTGTAATTTAATTTTACATCTTACACTACGATATAAATGCAAATTCAACTAGTCAAATGCCACTACATGACTACGTCTTTGAAAATATTTTACAATTATTTTCAGATAAGTGACACAAGAAATTTTTTTAGGAATAGAAGTCCTCACGATCAAATTTCATAATTATGAGAGTATATAGATTTCAAAGATATATAACTTATTAAAAAGGTTTAGTAAAATTTTTTATAGATACTTTATTCATATTCATGGTCATTTATATAAATAGTTTCAATTACAAGATGTGTAAGTTTTAGATTACAAATTTTAAAAACTAAAAGTTACAAGATTAAAAAATTTATAAAATTAAAAAAATAATCAATACCAATTTAGTAAATATATAAGCAACTTGATACTTGTTCATGTTCATGTTCTAATATATAATATTCAAAGATCCAAGTTTCAAGTTTGAAATTTTAAAAGTTAATAAATATTAAAAAGTAATCAACATCTAATGACAACAGTGCAGTGTATCCCAATTTCACATGTGGGCTATATTTGAGTCTAATGACACTCAATGTCGATGCTTGAACTTTTTCAGTATCTAGCAAGCTATAGTTGATGGACTCCCCTTCAAATATTTTAAAAATTACTCTATAGAGTCAACTAAGAGTTAGAACATATAATCTATCTAATTCAAGATAATTTAAAGGTTTAAAAACTATGGCTTGATTTCTCTCAATTCACGATAGGTCTAACAATTCTCTAAATTCCTTAACAAGGGGGAAACATTCCAAAAAAAAATCCATTTTTCTTCTCATTTAGGAACATGCAATGGATCAAGTTCATCTTTTATCAAAACATAAACGTACAAAAAAACATGCATCTTATATGTGTTATGTTGCAAGGTAATCCTTTAATCTACTAGGCCTAGATAATCCAAAATCTAAAATGATCCTATAAATTAAGGTGAAAGTTTGGGTTCATGGCCAATCCATCCCATGATCCTATGGGGTTTAATAGGAAAAAATAATAATATTAAAACATTAAAACTCTTATATGTCCTATATGATTTCACATATACTTGAGGCATTTTTAAATCCACAAAAATTTCTCTTCCATTTATTTTAATATGTTGGGACCAATAAAAACATCATCTTAAATTTTATTCTAGCTTAAAGGAGTTCTACAAGGTTTCTCATATAAAAATACATATGGGGCCATATCAATTGAGTAATTATAAAAATTATTATATGTGAGTCATACAAAGGGTATATATTTATCCTATTTATTTTCTTATTCTATGACATGCTCACAACATGTTAGCTACAAATTGATTGACTTTGTAAATCTACCCATCAGTTTTAGGATGATATGTTGTGTTGAAGATCAACTTTATGCCTAAGGTTTACTAAAACAATGTCAAAAATTAGGACATGAATAAATAATACCTATTTTGAATGATTGTGAACATAATACCATGTAACCATAATATTTGGTTTATATAAAAATAATCTCAATAAATCCCACCTCATAAGGTTATTTAGTTGGAAGGAAATGTACGAGCTTGATTACTTTATCAAAAATGAGTAAGATTGAATTATGTCTACACTGAGTTAGAAAATATGATGATGGAATCCATTGGTACCACATCACACTTTCATGTACAAATGTCAAGAGTAAGTAATAGTCCAAGTAATTTTATATTCTTTGATTTTATCCACTATCACTCCAAACACCACATGACCTACTTAGTCACTTACCATTTCATCATAAGCTAGTAATAAAAGGTACTCAAATATGAAAACATAATCTGTCTTCTATTGTGATTTGTGTAGAGATATTTGTGGTCCTCAAACATAGTCATATATCTCATATTGAGACCACTTAGCACATACATATGACATTATAACTTCTAAATTCCATCATCCTCCATGGTGATGTTTCTATAATTAGGTGGAGCTCTATGCTCACTATTCTGAAGTGTTATGACCATTTCAACATACCATGCATATTGCATCTACAGTTATAAAATTAGGCTTCATAGGTTTTCTTGTATAAGTGAGATGGAGGATAAACACATATCTCTACGTAGAGTATCTTCTAATTTACTATATTGGTCTTTGATGAAGGGAATGTCAAGGGTATATTTTTCCAATAATTACATCTAGTGCATCTCTCTTGAAATTAAACTCAACTATGTGAATGTGTGTCAAACTCAAGGGATCATTTTCTTGAATAAAATTCTATCTATTAATAATTTATCTACATTTGTAATGCATGAACAAACACAAAAAATTAAATATTATTAGTTAAATAATTAATATTGTGGTTGTAGAAATTTCTCAACTCATAAGCAATGATTCTACCCTCCTAAATTACTGTTGTATCGAGTCCTTTTAGCAATGCATCTGTGTATACAATGAAATCACTACTCATATCCATCTCATGTAATAAGTATGTTATTGTTAATAACACTTTGAGATCTTAAAATGCAACCTCACACTACTCAGTTGACACAAATTTCTTCTATTTATTCTATTGAAAACTAAATAGAGATCCAATAAACAATAAATTATAAAACACTACAAATATTTAGTAGTATCCCACTAAACCCATAAAGCTATGCACTTGTGATACATTCTTTTATATACACCATTAAATAATTAATATTCATAGTAACAAATAACATATTTAGATACATGTCATAAATATTATATATTTAAAAAAAAATTGATATTGCTTAGATTAAATAAATAATGATTGCATGCTTTCAAATGCGAGAATCTATAAATTTTGAAATGTCTATATTTTTGTTATAAAATTATATATAACTTATTTAATATGGGTCCATCTAAATTGACACCTCTTTATATTTTTATTTTTATTTTTTTTAATATTAATAAAATAAAATAATTAATAAAATATTTATATTAAATATTTTAATATCTAAATTGTAATTTACATGCTTACAAATGCTACTAAATCTATAAATTTAGAAATGTCTATATTTTTGTTATAGAATTGTATATAAAAAATTTAATATAGATCCATCTAAATTGACACCTTTATATATATTTTTTAATATTAATAAATTAAAATCATTGATAAAGTATTTATAATAAACATTTTAAATTCCAAATTTTAATTTGCATGCTTGCAAATGCTTGGAAATGTCTATGTTTTTATTATAAAATTGTATATAACAAATGTAATATAGGTCCATCTAAATTGACACCTCTTTATATATAATTTTTTAATATTAATAAATTAAAATCACTAACAAAATATTTATATTAAATATTTTACTATCCAAATTTTAATTTCATAATATCAAAAGTTTTAAAGATTCTAAAATAAAAAACACTTCAAAATACATCATACATTATTTTATAAAAAACATGTATTTGTTTTATTTCTTTAAAAGTGTATCAAGAAAATGTTATAACTGAAGTAACAAAATGTTATAACTAAAGTAAGTCAAAAAGTAACTCACGTCACTAAATAACTTCAAATTTTATTCCTTCAAATTTTTTGGTTGCCAGACGACTATTGTGGATACTTTATTTTTCCTTGTATAGGATAAAATCAAGATGACAATCATTCTAAGGAGTAAGGGTTTGTATAGGATAACTATGGATGACAAAAATGAACCTAGTAGTGATGTAGAGAAAGTTAAGTGGTATAACCATAGTGGTGAAGCTTATGGGATTTCTTCTTTTTCTATATCTCCAAATCCTCTATTTCAATTAAAACATGTGCAATCAATGAATAATGTATGGATAATTTTGAAAAAACTATTTGGATAGAAAGATGTGTTAAGAGGTTACGAAATTGAGAATGAACTCCTTAGCCTAAGTCCTAAGAGATTTAACACCATTAAGGAGTTCTTTACTAAGTTCAAGTCCATGAGATTACAATTAAAATATTATGGGATAAATAAATAAGATGACTAACTTATAATTTTTATACTCTCTAAGGTAAGTCCAGACTACTCAACCTTTGTCTCTACTTTCCATGCCACTAAAAGTGCTTTGGGTGTTATATTGAAAATGATCTCTTTCAATACTTTCATTATCAACTCAACCATGGAGCAAGACAAGTTAACTCACATGGAAAAAATTATTTCCATAAAAAAAAAACCTAAATTTTAACAATGGGAAATAAAAACTTAAAATAATTAGAAGAATAAAAATAACAAAAGGATCAAGAGAATAAGAAAGAGTCAACCTATGCAGAGATGAACATTAAAGCCTCCTCTTCCAATTAAAAACATAATAAAGATAAGGTTATGTATTCCTATTTCAATAAAAAAATATGCAGGATGAACACAAGTACATGAAGAAGTAAATAGATCACATAACTCATCTATTAGAGAAGAAAAACATGGGTGTTCTTGAGTTTGTTGGGATGAGTGCATTAACCCAAGATTATACTAAGGTAAAGAGAAAATGGAAAGAAAAAGAAAAGGTCAGGGCTCATGTAATATTTTCAACTTCAACATATTCATGGGTTATTGACTCAAGTGCTTCTCACCACATGGGCTCTTCACTAGTTGAATTTTCTTCATCAAAGCCTTGTACCATGTCTTCTATTAGCTTCAGAAATGTCACCTATATACCAGTTATAGGGAGAGGGTATATTGAAATATAATTATAAATATTCAATAATGTTCTATTTTTTCTTCCTCTTTCAAACAATCTCCTATTAGTGTATCAAATCAATCATATTGGCAAGGGTATGAGGGTAGATTTTTCACTAGATTTACTTATCACTAGGGATCTATATAATGATTATATAATGGCAGTGGGTAGGGTTAATCACCAAGATAGGTTATACACCTCACATTTTTAATTGATTCTTTTTCGTCTACATTGTTAACTCATTTTGACAGAGTTAGAAAATTATGGCACATAAGTAGTTTCACAACCTTAACTATTGTTGGTTACCTTGAATATCTTTTTAAAAAATGACATGGTTGTAGGCTTGTCTTGATTCCAATTATCTACGGGATATTATGAAGGTTGATCTATCGGAAAGCATCTAATTTTTTTTTTCATAAAGCCAAAGCTTCAAGGGCTTCACAAGCATGGGAGTCAGTACACAGTGATGTATTTGGGACTTTTTCTAGATTATCTTTTATAAGGTCTAAGTACATTCTCAACTTCATTGATGATTTATTGAGATATACATGGGTCTACTTATATAATCAAAATTATAAAGTGTTAGAATATTTTCAAGACTTCAAGGCACATATTGAGAAATAATTTGAGAATTTCATGAAAGCTCTTACAACTATCAATAGAGGTGAATATGTCATCAATAGATTTAAGTAGTTTACCACATAGGGGATTGATATATAGATGATAATTAATTAAATTCATTAAAATAATAGAGTTTAAAAATGTAATAATATATCCTTGAAAGAGATGGCTAGCTATGTGATTCAATCTTTAGAAGTCCTTGGCACATTAGTATTGGGTCAAAGCCATTAACTATGCTTATTATTATTTAGAACAGGCTTTCTCACAAACCTTTAAAAGACATAACTCCATTTAAATCTTGTCATGGAAGGAAGCTTCAAGTTGATCACTTTAGTATTTTCATATCTCAAACTATGACTTGCATGATGAGGAATAGACACAGAGCTATGCAACCTTAGTCTAAGCCTTACATCTTTATAGGTTATCCAATTGTATCAAAGTGTAATGCATTATAAATATGACCATAGATGTGTTTTTTAATAGAAATAAATGTTCAATTTTATTAGAGTCATAAATAATCAACAGCTCGACACTTATTATCCTTTATTAGATTCACTTATACTTGATAATTTATCTTTTGACTCAAATCATCTAAAGATTGTTCCCAATCTAGGGTCTTTTTATTATTCTTATTATAGTTATATAATTGATGGGGAGTTATCTAAATCCACATCAAGTCATGTTTTAGAGGATGATGAGTCAACAACTGACTCAACCACATTTGGGCCTCTTTAGATGAGGAAGATATTTTAGAGTGGTAGCACTTAGGTATGGGATCCCAATATATGATAAAAATACTTGACAATATTATCAAATTGGTCAACATTTATTTTTCTTTAGTTTTAGACCCAAAGACAATTTTAGAGGCTTTTAAGATTATGCAATGGGGATAGTGCTATGAAAGAAGAATATTCTTCCTTAATCACAAATAACACTTAGGATTTGACTTCACTTCCTAAGGGAAGAGATATGGTTGAATGTAGTGTGGATATCATACCATGTTTGCATAAGATGGGTCAATTGATAAGTACAAGGAATGATTAGTTGACAACATTTTATCCTAAGTAGTTGATATTGAATACTCAGAGACCTTTACACCATATGTAAAGATGACTTCGATTTGACTAAAACTATCTATAGCCATAAAAAATTATTGGAATGTGCACCAAATAGATGTGAAGAGTCTTTTTATTCATGGAGACCTATAAGAGGAAATCTCCATGGGGAAACCACCAAGGGTTATTAAGCACTCATCCTTAGTTTACAAAACATAAAAAATACATCTATAGCCTCAAAATGGCCACTCAAGTTTGGTAAGCAAGGATGTATTTTTCCCTCCTTGCTCTAGGTTTCCCCAGATTTCATTCCTACCCAAATGTATACTTCTTATGGAAGGATGATTCTTTACTGATATTGGTCCTTTATGTTGATGATATTTTTATCACTAAGAGTCCCTCATCATCTATTACAGTGGTGAAGATAAATTTAGAGGACATATTTGACATGATAATCTTAGGTTCTTCTACATTACTTCCTCAACTTTGAGATTTTACATCATGTATTTAGGGATTTCACTTGTATAGCCTAAGTATGCTCTCAATATTTTGGTTTTGGTTTCACATGGTTGATTATAAGCCATCTACCACTCCATTTATATTAGTAGTCATGTATGAATTTAACTATTATACACCTTTTCTTAATGCCACTTTATATCTAAAACTTTTTGGTATCCCTCATTTATCTAAGTTCATAATGAGCTTGATATTTTATATGTAGTAGGGCATTGATTCATAATTCACACAAGAACCCCAAGAGCCAGACTAGAAATTAACTAAGAGGATCTTACACTACATTCAAGGTTCTTATTTAATATGGGATTCAATATATATTTAGCACATAGGCTAGCTTGTTTAGTTTTACAGATTCAGATTGGGCTGATGATGCTCAAAATCATAAGTCCACATCAAGTTACATTTTTCTTAGTGTTTTGGTCCAAATTAGTTGGTCTACAAAGAAGAAAAATACTATTTATATATCATCCATATATGCAAATTACAGGGGTGTTTTTAATGCATCTACTAAGGATAATTGGCTTCATGGTATTTTATTTGAGTTTGGTATTCCTTTCAAGGAACCCACCCATCATATATTATGTTAACTAAAGTACTATATAAATATGCATGAATCTGGTTTAGCACTACTAGACCAAACACACTGAGATTCAAAAGTATTTTTATTTTGGAGGTTATTCATGATCAAGTCAATTACTTGATATATTTCTATTCTTTAGAGTAGGTTACAGATATATTTACCAAACCCTTCATCGAGAGAAAGTTTATTCATCTACGAGATCTTCTTAGGGTGTGATCTAAATCATCATCATCATCATCATCATCATCATCATCATCATTATCATCATCATCCTTCATCATCATCATCATCATCATCATCATCATCATCATCATCATCATCATCATCATCATATTTAGGGAGCATTTTTAGTATCGTCACTTATTTTGTGTCTCTCTTTTAGGGGGGAGTTTTTCCTAACATTTTTTTCTTTTTCTCAGTTTTATGAGAGATCACTTTGTACATGCATTCTTTGGCAAATAAAATTAAGGGGGTAGGTGGGGGGGTTTATAGTAGGGGATTTTATTTCTTCCCACCCTTTTTTATTATTGGCTTTTTTTACTTCATTTGGTGTGTTTTTACTTTCATGGAGAAGCTTGTTTATATGTGTAGATTGACTAGGTGACTAGGAAGTAACTCAATTGACCAGCTATTCTGAGTATAGGAGTTTACTCCTCTTTTTTGGCCATGTTGACCACCTTTTGTGGAGTTAATTTTCTATTTTATGGGTTTATTGACCACATTTTGTGGAGGAGTTACTCAAAAGTATCCTATATATTAATATTAAATATATTAAAGAAAGGGTAAAAAAATATAATATTAAATATTAATGTGCCTATTCCACTTATGTCATAGATTCAATATTATATAGGCATCTTAAGAATGTTATATCTTGAGGTTTATACATAGATTTATCTAATATTTGTATGTTAATTTCATATTATTAATATAGTCCACCACTTATGTGTGTTCAGGAAACCACTCTTCATAAATAATAAGTCTACAATCTATAATCATTTTTTTTTTCACCCATTCATTAAACTAAGTTTGATGTTTGTCCATACTTATCTTAAAATGTTTTGATGACACTTATTTATTCAACATTATCTTTAAAAATAGTAGTATAATTTATATACGTAAGAAAGAAATATTAGTAAAAAATA